>BMAO01003891.1:0-23283 GCA_019973975.1 Trichonephila clavata | reverse complement strand
TTTATAAAGCTAATAAGATGGCGTATAAAATAAAATCAAAACAAATTTGTCAATGTTTGTAAAATTCATAATTTTAGGGTAGTTGGATACTTTAAACCTTCCGAAAATAAAAATAAAATCCATGCTTTAAATGCATCAATTAAAAACATCATAGCACTATTTGTTTAGTAAATTGAGAGCATATACCGAAGAACAAGGAAACTATATTGTGAAATAAGACCCAATCAGAACAATTCGTTTTAATTCTAAAGACAATGAAACGTACAATAGCTCTGTTTATAAAAAAATCATAAACTTAACACAGTTAAAAATTTATATCTCTAACAAGTTGAAGTTGTTCAAAATTTAATTCAAAACTTTTAGAATCTTCTTGATTGCGTTAGTTTCTGCAGTTTCTTATAGAAAGTCTTGCGAAAACATTCAAATGAAGACCGATCCATCATGTTGCTGAAACTACTTATTCGTCTAGAGTGGTAAAAGTTGAGAACTGTTTTATTTCGTATTTGAATATGAAATGAGCACAAAAAAAAAACATTCTTATTTTTGAAAAAAATACACTTTTTAGCAAACCGACTCAATGGCGGCGCCATGATACATGGCGTAGACGAAAATATTATGCTATTTCTATTAAAACAAAATCCATAGCTGCCGAATTTTTTTAAAGTGATGAATCACTAAATATGGATGTTTTGAAAACTTGGGATTTGTGTCTTGGAAATGTATTAATCTCCAAATAAAATTTGAGAAAAAGAATAATTGGTGTTAATGCTGTTCTGGATTGGGTCGTTACTGGCTCTAATTTATTACATTTACACATCTGTACACCAAATATTGCGGTAATAAACGTGTATAAGTTACTAACGATTTATAAATGTTTTGGGTGTTTTATTGACTGGGGTTTAGTTAATGAGTGTGGAAATTATTTATCACTTCCGGATAAATACTTTATCGAGCAGTTTAAAAGTAATGTGTCATCTGAAAGTGATAGATGAAACAAAACTACCTTATTAGTCAAGCTCTAAAGATATAGATTATAATTTTGAAATTTCTAAAAGATAAATTATGAAATATTTAAATTAAAAGTAAGGAAATTGGCGATGTATGTAAGAGAATAATAAATGAACAGTTGAAAAATGTCATTGTAGAAGGTATTGATACGGTTCTTTTTTCAGGATATTTATATGGTCTAAAAAGTCAGAACGGAAATTTCTGGTGCTTTTTCGAATGTTGAGAATTAAAGGTTTCAAATTGATTTGGTATGTAGTGGATTTATTCTAACCTTGTATTTATTATACATTATAATTAAATTTAAAAAGTACAAAACCACATCTGTGCTAGTGATATTGAGTGGGTTTTAAGTAATGGAATAGCTAACAAAGATAGTAAATGTTTGATATTTCTCTAGATTGATATAGAAAATTATGAGGCTTTAAAAGTAATGGATATGCAACTGTTGCCTTTCATAGTTACCAGTAGTCAATTCATTTCAACAACTACTATTTAAAGCCATTTAAAAAACAAATATAAATCTCGAATGTGTGATCATATGCTGATGATGTTTACCATTGGTCAGGTACTGTTATGGATGCATGCCAATGCATTACATCATCTGTTAAGGATGATTATAACTGCGTTGTTTTGCCTTTTTTATTACTACGCATGTATTTAATACTTATTTCATTACAATACGTGAGTTTGGATATAAATCTTATTTTTGTAAAACATTGAATTTCCTAGTTTTAAAATGCAAAAACAGTGTGTACACAAACAATAACACAATTGAGATAAGGTATCTACAAGAATATATATTTGGTATACAAATATTCTCAAAATTTTGGCAAAAATAAGCAATTTTAATGAATTCCCTTCTGTGAAAAGTATGTATGCTAATAATTAGCAGCTTTTTAACCGATGAGCTATTCCACCCTTTATCCATTATGTAATTAGAAAAAGAACAAAAAAAAATCAATCGATGGGTACATTTCTTACTCTAATATCTTTCCATCAACAAAATAATTCGACGTGATACCAACACAAAGTTGAAAAAAAAAAGCTCCATCTTTCTTCATAATACACTTCTTACAACAAAAATCCCTTAGATCACGGTTTCCGATATATATATAATCAATCTTTTTTTTTTTTTTTTTGCAGTATGGAAAATGATTGGCATGCCATTATTCGAGATAACTTTAGATAAACGAGTCCCATGGCTCTGAGTGTTCCATTTGATCCATCAGCCAATGAAAAAAACTGATATTTTTCTATTCCAATTTTTTTTTTCAAAAAAGTTCGTTGACATTTTCCATTAGCAAATCTATAGCGAGCTTTCGCGTGGGGATAATTACTACAAGCACTTAACTGAAATAACTTGCATTTTTTAAAAACTGGACCTGCGACACTGAAAATTACAATGAAGTACAATTAAATGTATTCTCCTAATGATAATCAGATACAATATAAAAGCATTTTTTCCGATGTACTTTCTATAATTAATAAAGGTTTTTCTCCTCATCCTACTATTTAATCTAGATTGCTAAGTAAAAGCAAATATTTTAAATAAATTAACTGAACTTGCAATATTTGTAGAAAATAACTGTCAAGAAAAAAGGGTTAATTGTATCGAACTGTTTATTTAAAGTAATTCTATCGAGAGATTTGATATTGTTAGATGTTCTGAAAAAAAGAAATAATAATACGACTAATTGTTAGGATTGCCTCTGAATTCATATTTTGATGTTATAGAGTACAATTCAATTGGCAAAAATCACAGTCAAAATATCATACCTAACTTTTAGTTTAAAAATTGTTCTTTATATATTTTTCTATAATCTCAGAAAATTAGAAAGCTCTAAGTTTAAAAAACACCAGATATATAATATATTTTGTCTTCCTGTTTGTACACATCCCAAATAAATAAAATAAATAAAAACTTTAAAATGTGATTCATCTCCGAAAGAAAAAGTAACTAGTTTATTTTCCTGTAAAATGCTTAGGTTTTTTCTTTTATTGTGGCAAATGTTTCCGCATTTTTCTAACTATTGCTATTAATATATGTTACAAAAGCTAACATGCATTTTTGAATCAAGCACTACCTATTTTTCTAAATGATTGAAAGTGTGTAGAATTTATACATTTTTAACAAAATTACAATAAGTATTCATAAAAGAAAGTATATTATGGTATCAAGCGTTTTATCCAAAAACACATACCAACTTGTGTTATACATAGTTCGAAGTACTTGTAAATCAAGTCCCATACGTGTAAATCAAATATTGTAGGAGTAGCATTTTAAAATGACTTTATAAATGTTACAATTTTTCTTTTCTAAATTAAATTGTTTACATTTAATTTATTAAAGTTAAATAGTTAAAAGTTATATAGTTAGTTATATATATAGAGAGTATAACTATAGTAATAGTTAAGTATTTTAATTGTTAACACGTCGAAACATTCGTGACTTTGCGAATGAGTTCAACTTTTCCACGATACTCTTCACAATATTGTCAACAACATTCTGAAGTATTGAAATATTTTTTGCCCATGGGTAACCCGCATGCTGTCTGAACATTACAGAATACAACGAATGGGCCTGTGTTTAACGGCATTTGTTGCGCTGCAGGGATGACGGTGAAGACATTCTGAAGCTCATAGTGGCAGAGGATGAAATTTGGTGTTGGCATTTTCAACCAGAAGACATGTCCGTCAGAATGTTTGTTTTAAATATGTATCGAATTCGGCATCTTCACGTTATCTTTTTCTTTGTGTACCCATACTCGACTCTAAATTTCATAAAATGATTATTGAGTATGAAAAACAAAGGTTTTGCTTTGAAGGATGGATCCTGGGCAGACAGACTTACAGTTCCATTGTCCAAATGTGTAAATAAGATTGCCAATTCTGGTTGAGGGTCCATAACGTGTCAATTTTTATCAGAGCAATGATAAAGTCCTCAACATTTGACAAGTAATCACGTTTACAGGTATTTGGATGATAACCTGTTAAAAGCAAAATTTCTATAAAACAGGAATTTCATTAGCAGTGGTAAAGAAATCGTGTTAATTTATTACATCCGTTGCATATCGCACAGTTTCTTTTACGAGGACATCGTAAATTTCAGTGGAATAAAGCTGCTCAAAAACCTCTGATGGTTTCTTATCTTTCAATGCAGTTTTCATCTGCTTGAGCAAGTCATTTGGAATTGGTTCAGCTTATGTTTTCCATTTAATATATTGTGGTGATTTATTCTTCATCTAAGATGATTGTTGTCCAGTAACTTTTTTTATGTTTTTTGTTGCCTAAGTACTAAAGCTTTGTTTAGGCTGGGAACTATCTCAAGTTCTAACCTTCAGAGACACAGGAGCATCGTTTACAATAATCTCATCAGTATTTATTTCCTTCTCATCCCCTTCAACTTCGTCAGTTAGTTCTCTGGCATCTGGTGGTAACACAGCAATTTCACTTTTACTCTCATATAAATCTAAACTACTAATTCTAACTTCAGAAACCTTTGCAAAGACGTAACTCAGCGGGGGTGAAACACCAGAAAGAACAAATTATTTTTTTTACTCTTAGTAATAAAGATAGAAAAACGCATCAATTGCATGCATATCGTCCCACTACCTTTTTTAGAGGACTGTTAAAAAATAATAAGCAAAAACTTAATTAAGGTGTTAATAACCAAATTAAATAATAACCAAAATTCGCCATTTCGGTGAAAATTTTCGAAATTTCTTTTATATTTTTATTTTATGGTCTATACATTTAAGATTCCAGAAATACTGTATTTTTGTTTCTACGATATTTAGAAGCAAAAGTCATAGCATAATTAGTAAATCAGAAATAGAGTTAACAAAACCGGAAGCAAATGCCTACACAAAATATTTTTAAGACATTGAATTGAAATTTTCAGGATATATGTTTTTTTAGTTCTATCTGTGTTATGAATCAAAATATAATCTCTGTGTGTACTTCATTGATTATTTATACAGAAAAAAGAAAACGGTAATTTTTTTTCTATTACATTAAAATCTGTGATTGTTTTTTAAAAAAAACGAGTGTTTGCTTACAATTTGGAATATTTAAAAACATCTTCTGAAGTATTACAAATATCTTAATTCCTAATGCATATAAAGTTGTTATTTTAGTACTGTATAAATATTACTCGAAAACATTCGGTAGAATTCTGTGTAAAAGATTGGAACTGCAATTTTTCATCAAAATTTCCCTAAAAACTACAATTGTTATAGTTCATAAAACTCTGAAGAAAACAGTAAAAGGGTTAAAAAAAGTCCGAATAAGTTAAAAATGAAACTAAAGTAAGCTTGAACTGTAAATATGTGAGTTTAAGTAGTACAATATAGCTCTAATTAACCACGAGTATTATAATGAAATAGTACTATTACATAAAAATTGCCCAACCAAGTGTTAAAAAGTAAACTGAAAAATAATTCTGCAGCTGCATAAAGATGGTACAAACCACGCCTACTAATGCAATGAATAATCAAAATGTACAGAGGAAGGAGGAGAGGGCAAGATACATAATTCCCGCTAGCAGAATCTAATGCATATCCCTACATATTCCAAATGACAAAATATTCACAACAAACAAATAATAATTTCCACACTGTAGTTTTCAGTTGTCTTCTAAATATTACAATAGGATTAAAAAAAATGAGTTAAATAAACTTAATACAGACTTAGTTCCATTCATAAGATTTTTAATTTATAAAGTAATAAGTTACAGAGATTTACATAAATACCCAGAAAATAATTAAAATATTTTTCAACATATTAAAGTGAATATTTAATATTTGAATCTTTATGTGAATTTTAAAGAAAGAAAATATTTGTAAATTTTCAAAGAATTTTTTATTAAATATTTTGAATTTGAAATTGAAGGAATTTTTCAATGGTTAAAACTTTTGTAAATATCTAAAATTAAAAATATTACATTGAAGTTTTTTTTATAAAAGCCCTTTAATACTTTTTGAGCTAATTAAAATAATTAATTAGAACTAATTATAAGAATGGATTATTAAATATTCTAAGTAACCCATATCCTATGAGTTAAAACATATGATTAGTATTGGGTGCATATTAAAATAAATATTACATTAAATGATCAAATTGTTCATATTTATATTTAAGAAATATGTTCCCAAAATGCTTAAATTCAATGAACATTTTTAACAAATTATCTTAATAAATTCATGTTTACGTAGTAAGCAATTGTAGGTTGAAATATACTTCCAATTTTAGACTTAGGTGTTTTTAATTATTTCGACTGATAGTTCAATTATACTTCATTCAAAAGCTCATATTTCCAGGCAGAATCTTGAAGAAATACAAATAACTTTAATTTCTCTAAAATAATTTCGTGCACAACTAAAAATATTCTTTTTTTTTATTTGCATTTTTTCATAAAAAATATTAATGAGTCGATTTTTGCACATTAGTTTATGAAATATTTTCATCAAATACAAAACATTTGATTGTTTAAAAAAATCATAAAATCTTTCAAAAAATAATTTTTATCTACAAATAATGTAGGGATTAGTAAATCCAAGAAAAAATTTTAAAGCGCACTTTATTTCTAAAAAATTTTTTTAGAAGTACAATATAAAGTCAATAACATATTCACATCCTTGAAATTTATAATATCCATGATTTTTTGTAGGAATGAAATATGGATTTGAAGTTAAGACTAGATAAAATTGCCTAAAAGTACGATTTATTACACTGCTCGTAGGAAAAAAATGAGCTCTGATAAAATTTTTGCTGATTCTTGTGTAAAATAATCTTCTGAATACGAATACTACCCCTTTTTTCCCCATCACTCACCACTTTCTCTGTACCCCTGCCTCATTTTATTTTCATGCTTTAGTTATATTATGACTACGTCTTGCTCAAATACGTAGAGACTTGAATATGTAAGAAATTAGAGAAAACATACTGCGGGAAAAAACAGAATAATATATTTTTCAAACATTTTATGGGGAAAAATGTTCTAATTTCGATACAAATTTTAATGTCTTAGAAACTATTTCCTTTTTCAACATATCAGAAGACATTGTGCGAATAAAGTTATCTCCAACTCTCTGCAAACCAATCCATTGTCATTAAATCAAATTGTGGGTGGTGGCCCCCAGGGGGAGGGATAAATCTACGAGGGGGCGCAATTATATTGAATACTCGAAAACAAAAACATATTTTAACGAATTATGGAATAAACTATATTCTGACATAATAAATAATAAAATACACTTTTGCACTGATATAATACACTTATAAATGTATTAGTACTGCACATTTATGTATGCTTTTAAATATCTCGGCTTACATAATATCAAATATTTTAAACAAATATTAATACTATTTAATTTTTTTTTTATTTTTCCTTCCAACAACTAAACTTTTTGATGTTTAACGGGGCAGAGTACGATTCACACAATTGCCAAAAATCAGTCAAAAAATCAAACCTAATTTTTTTAGCCTAAATTTGTCTTTATATTTTTTTATACCCTCACAAAACTTGAAAGCTCAAAAATTAAAAAAACTCAGAAATATAATAGCGTTTACGTTCGTTTTTATTCACATCCTTAGGGCAATTCCAAACTTTAAGCTTACTTATCTCAGAAAGATAAAATAACCAATTTGCCTTCATTTAAAATGCTAAGGCTTTTTTTCTATTGTGCCTAATGTATTGAATTTTTTTACTTGCTGCTAATAATACATGGAATAAAAGTTGATATTCATATTTGAATCAAAAAGCAATGCATATTTTAAAAAAAATAATTTAACTACGAATTTATGCATTTTTTAAAGAATTTCCACTAAGCATTCGTAAAATGTATTACACGAATACCAATAATGTTATCACAAAACCCATACCAACTTTTGTTGAACATAGTTTGATGTACTTGAAAATCAAATTTCATGCGTGTACATAAATCTTTGTATGAGTAGCATTTTAAAATCACTTCACAAATTTTATACTTTTTCCATAAAAAAGAAATGGAAAATGAAATGAAATTTTTTATGAAATTTTGAGCACAAAATCTTTTTTACATTGTACACACCCATAGGAGGCAACCAAAAAAATGTCTAAAATTCTAAAATTAAGAGGACTTGGTACCGCAAAAAATAATTAATTAACCGTTTTTGATGCGTAACATCTTTACTCTCGGTTGCTGGATATTTGTTGGAGTGATTTCGTGAAAAGGGACGGAAATGCGTAACAGGAAGTCGGGGGAAGCACGCGCTGTTTGATTTGACAAATTCAGTGCCTTGGGGGTGTCTCTTTGCTAGCCTCGTCTAGGGGTCTAACTCTACTAGCAATTAAGACGCCCGCCTACCGCACGTACCAGCTAGTCTAAATAGACTTCATCCAGAATAAACTTGTGATTCTTACGCTCAAATGTCAAAGTCTCAGGGCACGTTGCGTGTGAAATATATAATGATATATTCATATAACGTGTAAACTATATATTTAAAAAAAATAATTATATTTCCTGGTAAGCGTCTGACAAAGCTCATCATTCTTAAAAAAAATAGGAGTATGAAATATGGAATTATTTGAATAAATATTTAAGTTCTTATCATTTTCATACTTTGAGGTTAATTCCTGTCGCTGTCAGTATAATATTTTTAATTGTGATTAAAAAAAGATTTCTCGATTAAAAAAACTAATTAAGTAAACGGGTATTTTTTTGATTTTCTCTAATATTTCTAATTTTTAAGCATGCGCTTGACGGTGTCTCTTCGCTACCCTCGTCTGGGGGTCCAACTGTAGTAGCAATTAAGACGCCCGCCTACCGCACATACCAGCAAATCTTGTAATTTTGGTGGTCGCATACATTTCTCCGAATCAAACAGTTAAAAAAAATTAAAGATTTCCTGCATTTTGTACTTTTACCGTATTCCGAAGATGGTTCTGCTCTTTAAAAAAAAAACTATCACTCGCTTCCCATGATTTTGAGTGGTGATTTTAATGTTAACTTCAGTTTGCCAGAAGCTGATCCGCTCTTAGCTTTTCTGAAAGATGAACTCAAACTCGAAATGAACACTAATCGAAATGTTTCGACAACTAACAATGGTACTGATATTGTCGCCGTTTTTCAACGATTTTTAAATACTTTGAAATCACAAGTATATGTGTCATACTTTAGTTTTCATAAATCTATTGTCTCCGCTCTTCCCCAAATTGAACAATAATAAATATTTTTGATAAAAAAACTGCATTACGCCTCGTGTTAATTAAATAAAATTTTCATTAAAGATATAATTATTCGATAGAAGATTATTTC
Source organism: Trichonephila clavata (assembly GCA_019973975.1). NCBI lineage: Eukaryota > Metazoa > Arthropoda > Arachnida > Araneae > Nephilidae > Trichonephila > Trichonephila clavata. The sequence goes on along the minus strand of BMAO01003891.1, from coordinate 13,978 downwards.
CAGTCATAACCGATTCATTTCTTTCAGGGTAAAAGTCACTATTGCGTATTTACCATGATAACAAGTCAGATGTTACACATTATATGCGACTACTGTAAGAGTCGTTTCTTTTTTATTTTTATTTATTTATATTCTTTGAATGATTACCTTTCGATTGATGTATCACTTTTGTATGCCTGAAAATTAGAAGTTGGAAAAAATTTCATTTGAAAAATGTAAACAAACAAATTTAAAAATTCGACCACTTCCCCCTTTTAGAGGTGTCAGTGATTTTAAACTAATTTTGATCAACTACTTTTCAAAAATAAATTTTACTTTGTTTTAACCATAACTGCAACGCTTTATCGTACTTATTAGTGACTACAACTTTTATTACAAGCTATTTGTTGTTGTTTTGGCGCTTCTTTCGTTTGTTTTGCTGTTATCGTGCTAGTTTTATTTACGTTTTACATTGAAAAAAAAAGACTTTTTTTAAGACTTTTACTGATTGCAGTCTTTTAAAGACTGTTGCTGAAACTGCTGAGATTTCAATATTATCTTTCCTATTGTTATCTCTTGAAGATTTCTCATAAAAATGCCACGAGGTAAACGAAGAAATCATTCTACTCAAATGAACAGCAAACGTTGGTGTAGTGATGCTGTGAATACATGTGTCACAGAAGAAAACAAATTAGTTCCTAACATCAGAATTGAGAAGTTATCTTATCCTGAAAAAACTGAACATTCTGAACTTGGAAATTTCATTATTTTGAATTTTGAGCAAATCAGCAAAATGTTTATGAAACTAAAATGCCCTGCTTGTGGCAAGCAAACTCTAAAGCTTGCTCTTGGAAACAAGGTAGGATTTTCCTACGTGTTAAATTTAACATGCAATTCTTGTCTGAAAAAGTTTGTACTGTAGAAACGTCTAATGTAAGGCAGGGTTATACCGTTCCTGATATTAATGTACGTGTCACACAAGCATTCTCTAATATTGGAAAAGGTTACTCTGCAATTGAAAAATTTTGCATGGCAGTAAATATATCTCCTTTTTCCTCGAGAACTTATAGCAAATGTACTAAACTTCTTCACAAAGCCTGTGGTATTGCTGCAGAGAATTTGTTGAAAGAAGTACACAGTGAAGTGAGAAAGGCTTACGAAGCACCAACTGATTCTGGATATAATGCATTGATGGTAGCTGGTTGACGCGTGACATACATCTATGATTGGCATAACTTGTGTTATTGATATACTTACAGGCTATGTAATTGATTTTGAAGTCATGTGCAAGGTATGTCGCAATTGTTCTGTAGCAAAAAGAGAACTTGGAGAGTCACAAGTGCAGAATATAACATTTGGTTTGAAGGACACAGGAAGGATTGTGATGTTAATCATTCCGGCTCATCAACTTCGATGGAAATGGAGGCTGCATTGATCCTCTGGAAAGATCACAAGCGTTGGGATTTCGTTATTGCACCTTATTGTCTGATGGGGATTGTAAAACCTTCAACTGTTTAACAGAAAAAAATGTGTATGGGGATAAGACTGAGATAAAAAAAGAGGAGTGCATTAATCATGTCAGCAAAAGGTTGCGCACTGGTCTACGAAATGCTGTCAAGAAATCGAGGGCCCGCGGAAATTCATTAGAAGGAAAAGGCCACGGCATTTTAAAAAAGTCAACAATTAAAAAATTAACTTTGAACTACCTTAAAGCTATACTAAAAAACAAAGGCAATGTTCCTGCCATGAAAAAAGCAATATATGCTACTTTATATCACAGCATTTCGACAGTTCAAAAGCCTCAGCATTCGAAATGTCCAATCGGTGCAGACTCATGGTGTTTTTACCAGTCCGCAAAAGCAAAAGGACAAAATCCAGGTCTGCATAAACAACATGTTGGGACTCCAATTAATGAAAGTTTTTTCCACATATCCTTTCTATTTATCAACGGCTTGCTTCAAATGAACTTTTGGAAGGTGCGTTAATTGCGGAACCAAAACCTAATGAAGCTTCACAACATGATTTGGTCAAAGCGTCCAAAGGAGATATTTGTGTTCAAAGACAGAGTTACACATGCCGTAGTGGAAGCAATTTGTGAGTTCAACAAAGGGACTCTACGTACTGTGAGAGAGACTCAAAAAGCATTACATATACCTTTGGGGAAATGTTCGCATGATCTTGGTGTGATGCTCGAATCCCGTAAAAGATTATTTAGAATCAGTTGGAAAAACACCAAATACCAGCATGCACGCAAATTGATAAAAAAAGCTATTTTAAAAAGAGAAATATTAATTTAAAAAAGGAAGGAGTTACATATAAAGCAGGATATTTCTGAGGTATTATAACAATGTTTTTTTTTTTTTGTAAAATGTGTGCATGTAAACATTTTTAATTTAGGCATTTTATATTGATAATTTTATAATTTCAGTTCTTTTCATCATATGTTTTTCATACAAATATATTATTTAAATATTATGTGAAGCAAAATATTTTAAAATTTCTGTTACAACAGAAAAACATTTTTTTTAGCGTTTTCTTGATATTTATGTGCAATTATTACTGTGTAAAAATGTATCATTTATAGAAAATATGGGTTCACAATTAATATGAAAAAGCAATTATTTTGAAGAAAAATGTATTGCTAATGTTTTAAAATGGTATTTTAAATTTATTTAAGATTATAATAATAATTTTTTCAGAAGTATAAACTTTAAAATGGTTTTTCTCAGCTTGTGTTTTTTCAATACATTAGTTCATTCAAAATGCTACTCCTTCCACAATTATTAAGCCATCACTTTAATTTTTTCTCTATGTGTTATAAATCAGGCATGTAACAAAATTAGGGATCCATTTTATTATAAACTGAAGACTTTTTTTTAAAAAATTGAAACGTTGGAGATATTGGGTTTTTCGTTAAATGTTAGCATATGTATTAACATTTTATTTTTTTTCTCCACAACCAATTAAGTTATTGTAAAATCAAACCCTAAAGTTGCTTAAAACATCCTTAAGAATGTTATAAAAAATTTCATGTCAAAATATTAATAAATACAGAAGGAGTAGAATTTTAAAATGTTTCATTTTTTTTTAAAATTAAATTTTTAAAATTGTGTGAATAATATGTCAAATTTACACCTCATATTGTTTTATTGAATATAAACATTATATGAAATGCTAAAATATAATTTTTAAATGCATACATAAAAAAATTTCAAAGGGTCCCGAGTCCCCTTAAAATTGTTTGCGTACATTCTACCATTTCCCCTTAACATCAATAGCAATATAATTGTATAATACATTTATATCAGAAAAAATGTTTTTCTAGATGTAAACATCTTGATAAATATGCAGTTAAAATGAAGCGAACTAGAGTAGATAAAAATAAATATTTAAGGAAAGGGTGACTGTTTTCACGCATTTTCAATCTAACTCGTTCGTGGAATAATTCCATAAAGTGATTCCACTGAAGTGATTATATCCAATTAAGGTTAGAATTGCTACTGGCTACGATTCTAAATGTACGCGTGTAACAGCTTTGTTTCGTTGGTAATTACCTCGTCCTTATCAGGAGAGAAACAACCACTTATGACTGATAAAGTTCACTTTATTACAATGTTAACAAAGTTTCTGCTAGAAAGGAGAATTCGATGAAACTTTAAGTTGAATGCGATTTGTTTGCTCGAGAATTACTCAGAAAGATCCAATGAACAGTTGTTTTACAGTATTTACTCGAATCTAAATTGCCTCCGATTCTAAGAAGCATCTTAAACTCCAAAATTGTTTTTATGAAAGAATGTGTGTTGTCATCTATTCTAACCAAACCCCCAATTCTCCACACGTTTTTGAGGAAAAATAATTTTAAAAAATCGTACAAAGGCTCGAGTAATATCTTATACGTAAGAATTTTTTATAAATAAATTATTTTACTAGTATATATTAAAACCTTTTATATGCATACATGAACTTATAGTTACTCAAACCGTCCAAATCATATTTTAAAATTGATTCATCACTCTCTTTGTTACAGCTGACTTCGGAACAGAATGGGTGCCAGGATTGCCATTTTCCCACACGATGTCGTTTTCCGTGTCCTTCGATAGATTTGTTATGCAGCATTTTTTTAAAAAGGAACGTGCTATAGAAGAATGTGAAAGATTTACGAAAGACTGTTCAGCATTTGCATATATATTGTTCACGTATATTTGTTTCATACCTGCCAAAATTTAAGTGTCTGCAGTTCTGTTTCGGCTCATTTCTGCAAAGAAAATTGCATTACTTTTCATATCTGCGTCGTATTTAACTGGTCTTGATACTATTGCCGATATATTTAAGGTTTAGGTTATTAAGGAAAGTGTATACAGAAAAAAAACTACATACGAACAGCCAACGATGTTTAAGATACACGATAAATACGATAAGATACACGATAAGATACACGATAAGATACACGATAAACTGTAGGATTGGATAAATCATCGATGCAAGTGGCCAGAATGAATGTTTACATTTTCCTTTAGAAGGAGGTGGGAACTCAATTTCTTCCATCCAACAAATGTTTTTTCTTTAGATTCTAAGCCGCACCGGATTTTCAGTAGGATTAACAACGGACAAATAGTGCGGCTTAGATACGAATAAATACGGTAATTGGAAATGAGAAAGAAGCAAACATATATGTATGAGAAACAGGCATGATTTGGAAAACTCAATCTTTATAAATAAAATCAATGATTACAATATATTAAAAACTTATATTTATAATAATTTTGGTACTCTGTAAATCTATGCCTGATATCGTTGGAATATCTATCAAGGTCGCATCGGAGACAGAATTATTAATGAAAGGTTATGTGAATTAAAATTACTACATCAATATTGCCGAGCACGACAATTATATTACTTTGGGTGAAATCAGTCTTTTAGGGAGCATTGTAAACAATTATAGAATATAAGAAAATATATCAATAATGGTCTAAGTTTAACATTTTTTTTTTCATGAAAATGTCTTGCTTTATGCCACAGCATGTAATTTGAAGGTAGAATCCTGGTTTAAAAAATTATTTTATATTGTTTTTTATCGCATCTTAATGTTTGTTGTATTAATTTTTAATTCACCTAAGTTGTACCAGTGATAAATTAAGTTTTACAAGATAAAAAAAATGTAATTAATTGTAATCAATAAAATGTAATATTCTAGGAACTATATATTTCCAGATAAAATTCGAAGAGGAAGAATAGGTGAGCAGCATTGATCTCAATAATTCCTTTAGTTTTTACACCGAAACTGGTTTGCCCGTAAACTATACGAGCTAACAAAAGCGGGCTGCATCTGGTTACGCTGTATTGGTACTGAGATTTTCTTCTTTATATCTTAAATCTGCACATATTTTTAATTCTTATGTTGAGATTGTTAGTGCGAATGTTTAAAAGAGACGCAGTTTGTCCGTGGTACTGAAATACTTCTCATCCGAGATTTTCTTTACGGTGAAGGTGAAAATTTTCGTTAAAAGCAGGAATTTAGATCTAAAAAAAAACGATAAAAAACAGGGAATGGCAAATCCATTTGGATGTGCAATTGGTTGTTTGAGAAGAAATGAAACTGGGAAGATAATCTAAAAGGTTGATGTTGTATAAGTCCATATTGAAGTGTAAGACTTAGTATTACACCATGTTTCAAATTGTGTGTGCATATATATATATGTACAAACACACAACCATTTAAAAAAGAGGTACGGGCATCTAATTTTTTTGTAAGTATGAGAAAATGTCTTTTAAGAAAAATGAAACATTCTTCATAGTATGCAAAATGTACTTATAAACATCAAACTTGTAGGTGGTTTAGTGTTCCCCAATTATAAAATAAAAAAACCGTATGTAAACTTTTTACAATTGATAACTAAACTAAAATCTTCCTTTGTTATATGCAATAACAAATATATCTTGTTTGGAATTTTATGGGTAAAAAAAATGACTTAAGTTGTTATTTCTTTAAGTGTAATATTTCCTTTATTTTCAATAAATCCTTTAATTTTAATAATTACTTAATTTTTTGCTTTGTATACAATCTTTTTGTTCTGATTTGTCTGCCAAATATTAACTTATATCAATTTTATTTGCATTCGATCAAAATGATTAAAATTTGACTAACTAAAAGCATTAATCTTCATTAATTATAATTTGGTTTATAAACAAACGTTTTAGAGAAACAGTTAAAAAAATAACCTACATTCGAATGATAAAGAAAAAAATTATAACTGGTCGTAAATCTTCAACTTCCCCATACGACCATATTCTGACCTTTTTCTTTCAATTTTTCGCTTCATGTAACAATTTTTAGACAAAGCACAGTTGTTATAATCAGTCGGATAAAAATATATATGTAAGGACACGATGTTAGGTCAGGTAATCAACGAAAAAATGCAATAAAATTCTTTTTTTATGATCAGAAATATTATAAATTTGTTCATTAGGGGTTTTCATGTGACGCGAAGATTCCCTATTTTATGGGGATATGGATGAGTTCATCCTGCCAATTAAAAATAATGGATATCCTCACACTTGAAGGTCATTAAAAATAATGGATATCCACGTACTTGAAAGTTACTTTACATCATTGATCGTTTGTCAAATTTAAGGTAGATTGCATGGCTACAAATGCTGATCGAAATCCCTTGTTTCGAAAATAAAGTAAATGTACTTTTTTGGGGAAAAATTTAATGTTGATAAGTAAAATGAATAAAATAAATATTATAATATTAAACTCACATGTGTAGTATATTTAAACTAAACTATGATATAATTCTGATTAAGATATTTATCATACATATCACAGTAAGCAATATGATAATATTAAAGTAAAGAAAAAATAGTTTATACGATTTAAAGAAATTATTAATAAAATAAGAAATGTTGAATCTATTTAATTCCTGTTGGTTTTTCTTTCATTAAATCAATAATTTTTTTTTACGAAGAAAGAATAATTAAAGAAATAAAATAAGTATAATATCAAAGAAATATGCAATAAATATCTTCGGCTCCAAAAACAATGCAAAATATAAGGTAGTTTTTTTTTGGTTTTTTTTTTGAAAATCTATAGGAAAAGTCATATTTATTTGAACTATCAAAAACTGTGTATGCTTTGATTCTATTTTTAATAAATTCTCAGATGTGTGAGTAGGTAATACATTATCTCTTAAGTTTAAAATAATAAATTTACAGTCGAACGTCTTTATCCGAACGTTTATTATCCGGAGCGCCAAATATCCGAATTAAAGTCCGGATACGTTTTCGAACAATGCTCAACAATTGTTTCCTGTGAGACCAAAAGTAACGGGAAAACACAAGGTGGTGGACATTTGGGTGATTTCAGCTGTATGTGATTTGGTAAACATATGCGCGGAATTTTAGGTCAGTTTGTTTCTAAGAGGGGTGTATAAGTGTTCTTTTGTTGATTTTTGTTGATGTAGAAACCTGGATGGCATGCAATACAGAAGACTGTGGATTTTTCAAATGCTGGTTGATGACGAGATTGTGACTTCCATGCAAAAAGAATCCGACTCTGTCAAAGATGAAACGGATTAAGACGAGGACAACAACAACGGAAGTAGCAAATACTGACGCGTTTTTCTGCATTAGAGACAGCTATGAAGTGGGGCGAACAACAATCAGAGTTCTGAATTACTGAACTACTGCTGCTGAAGAGAATCAGAGACCTTGCAGTGAAAAAACAAAAGTGTACAATGGTACAGCGAAAAATAAGTGATTATTTTCCACAATCAAGGTAAAATTGCGACATTTGGCACCTATTTTGCTTTTTCTTCAAGCACGTTTCCCGCATGGGATGATTTTCAATATTTGTATAGTGTCCAGTATCATATAATGATTGGATATCTTTCGGTTTTTAGTTATCCGAACAATCACGTATCCGAACGATGTCCAGTCCCAATTGATTCGGATAAAGAACGTTCTACTGTATGTGATTATTTTCTAGTATACTACTAGAGTAAAAATGTTCCCGAAATGGTCCACTACTTCCCCGCAAGTGTTTGTAAGAGTGTAAATATCTTTTTCGGGTGTTGAGAGCACTAATAAGGAAAAAACATATATCCATCTGGAATTCCTTTTCTGTACTTTATTCTTAGCTGCAGATTCTTTCTGACAAAGTAAATTTTTCACTAGTCAGATTTTGCAGTGTCGTCTACGGAGCTGCGTGAGAGCACCAAATTCTTTTTTTTCTTCTAAAAAATCACATTCGGACACTCTCGAAATGCTGAAAAAGTCATTACGGAAACGACTCCAGCACCAGAGGATTTTTATTTGCTTCCATAGCTGAAAATGAAATTGATTGGGCTTCGTTTTATAGATTAATATCAGGTGATCCAAAAATGCAACAAAGCAAATTGACGGATCTCTTAAAAACAGGATTCTAGGATTATTTTGAACAGTTATACAAACAATGGAAAAAGTGTGTGGAGGCAGGTGGATCGTACTTGGAATGCTAATATGTTTAAATCATTATTCTATTTTTTAATAATTTACAATTGACCTACTCCAGGAAATTTTTGACCTCGTGGCATCGTGACAGGGTAGCGTATTCAGACACACAACTAAACATAAAAAATAATTTTTATTTCTAGAATACGTAAATATTAGATGAATTAAAATTATGCCTCTAGCATTTTGTTTTGCAGGGAAGAAAACTAAAGTCCAAGTTTGAAATAATTGCAGAATTGCCTAGCCGGTGTATAGCGTCTCTTTCAGTCCTTAGTCTTATTACTCCGCTACCTTTCTCAATTGTCCGGAGGGCGCTTGCCCCACAATGTCCTCAGTCCCACCAGATCGGGCTCAAGAACCGTCAGCGTACCTCTTTCTGCCTCTCGCGACCAGGCTACACGTGAAGAGAGATAATTTATGTCCTGAGGGTACTTGGCCCCATAATTTTTCTTTCCTGTAGGTCAGGTAACGTCCGTCTTTTTCGCAGGATCAGGTCTCGTGAGTCGATCCCTTCTTTGCTCGAATCGACCCTTTTAAACTCCAGGGGTGGGTCAACTACACGCTCCTCATCAACTCTCATTAGAAGGCCCCAAACATTTTCACCCTGCTCCTCAGTCTTAATAGCCCACCACTGGTGCATGACGAACAGTGGCTCTGGTCCTTTTCTAAGGTTCCCGTGACAAAGACTTGTGCGACATCTGGTTCATGGTCCATCTCACCACCATTTCCTCTTTGAAGTGACCTGCCATCATCTTCCGAGGCCCAGCCTTTTAAGACAGACAAGTACTGCCTATGGACGCGCACAATATAGTTATGTCCATTCCATTGTGCACCAGTCACACCGGCGTCGACAGTCCAGATGTCAGATAAAGGATAATGACGCCAAAGCCACATGCTTAGTCTCCAACCCACAAGCGAGCCACCTGCTTTCCAGATGTCCCTCTCGGCATGTATAGGGGTTTGTGCCACCCTGTGACGTCATCACAACCCTAACTTGTATATGATAAGAAACTCATTATACATTTTTATTGCAATCTTAAATTAATCAGAACACACCGTTCAAACAGATTTTTTTATTTTTCTTTCTCTACTGGACTATTTATATTAGACTAACATGGTGGAATAGCTAAATATTTTTATCTGCGATGCTTTTGCTTTTATTATTAAAAAATAAATTTTATAGGAATTAGCAATTTTTAAATGTCTACTCATGCTTTTCCAATTTTTAATAAGAATTGATTAATTTGCTTTGTGAATAAATTCAAGGTTTTCACAAATTTTACACCTTACTAGCATATTCAAAACGTATTATATTTTGAAATTAAAGGAGGTGATGAAGTATCCAGTTAAAGCTAAATATAATTTTTAAAGCAGACAAAAATGTAGTGTTACCTCATTAAAGAAAATAATTATCTCCTTGTCAAATTCATTAGTGCATAACCGTCTTTAATTAAAAAGGTTTAATGATCAGTTTTGGTGTTTTGCCATGGAGTATCGTAGAATTCATAATGGTTATTGACAAAATTTTAAATATAAATTCTTCCTTCCATATCCATTCGTGCAAAGCTATTCAGGAACTTTTTCTGAAAATAATATTCATTCTACATGTCAGAATAATGTACTCGTAATTTATCTGCATTATTAACAGTGATAATACTTTACTAAAATATAACTATTTATATTAATATTAATATTATACACATGTACCTGTAAAAACACAGATTAAATTTGACCATATTTTATAATTGCTCAATTTAAAAAAAATAATTTTGAAGACTCTGCAGAATTTAATCAGAAACGGAAATAAAAAAATAATTAATAGATTTTGTGTGAGTGGAATGTGTGTTCAGTTCTAATTAATAAAAACGTTGTATAAAATGTTTTGAGTGCTGCATATTATGGAAAAATAATAATAATAGTAAGAACTTAAAAGAACTACAATTCATTTCTCAAATAGCAAACATGTACATGTACATAACATCAAAGGCTTTGAATCGTTTGGCCTCAAAATAGACCAAGTGTAAAGTCACATTAAAATAAGAAAGGTCACAAATCCTGAACGATATATCTCAAATTCTTATTTTATTTTAAATCTTCAATACTTGCAGTTTGTTTTGTACAGTTTTATGTACGTTTATATGTAAATTAAAATAATGCATCAAGAAACTGTCAAAAAATATTTAGATTTTAATCGATTTTAGGAATAAATTGTAACACATCTTGAAAATATCAAGTTCATTATTGTTGATATATATATATATATATATATATATATATATATATATATATATATATATATATATTGTATATATACTGGGCATATTGAAAAATTAAAACGAACAGTTTGTATATGATTTTGAAATCTGCTCAATTTTAAATTTTGTAGCGCTTATAAGAAATTTACCTGATTTAATAAAATTACTTTTTATGTGAAATCTTAATACACTTTTACTAAGAATTTTCCATTGCTTCGTTCTCCAAGACGGAATTTAATCATTTATATTTGTCGTATATTTCTGTATTTGTCATATTTTCTGTATTTGTCATTTGTCATTGCTATTCATATTTGTAAGGAAAAAATTATTACACTGCAAGTTTTTTTTTTTATTATTTTTATTTTTCGATGATAAGTTTTAATTAAAATAACGTATTAAATTACAAAATTCTTTCTGTTTAAATGACTTTTCCGAAATTCCACTTAAAATCCAAACGTTGAAAATTATTTTTAAATTCAAACGTGAAACAAATTTTTAAAAAGTTAAATTAAATCAAGTGTTTAATGAATTTATTTCTTTAAAATTTCTAGTATACTATTCTGTTTCTAAGCTATTTTGAAAATATCGTTAATAAAAACTAACGTCACTTCTTTCTTAAAAACTATATGCCTACATAAACATTTAATTGAATTCAAATACACTTTGAGACGGATCTATACGATTCCTTCTACTAACCTCTTGGAAACTCCTTTTGGGTCATAATTTTTTCAACCAACTTTCTCCGAAGACAGAAAGCGTGATTATGCAAATAAAGTTTAATATATATATTCTGTTTTTGCTAGTTTGGGAGTTAGTGAAGTGAGAATAGTTTGGATGTGAAGTGAATAGATTAGAAGCGAAATAAACCGGCAGTGAAACGTATACTTAAACAGTGTACGAAGCGAGAAGTTAGAATATTAAGGAAGTGATTAGTTCAACTATTGGAGAAGTGTTTAAGTTCACGCAAAAAGATAGAGGATTGCAAGAGCATAGGTACTGTGATCTTTAATCAAGTTAGAGAGTTAAATTATTAGAGTGGTCATTAGAATAATAAGCTCTGTATAAAGTTATCTTAAGGTTAGATCTGCAGGATTGAATATATTCTCCCCACGCCATCTCGACTCACCCTCGTGCTCTAAATGATCAAATTTATTCTTTTTTAGAGTGTTGTGTCTGAGTTGAAATAGTGATAACTAAAATAATTGAAGTTCATCATGACGTCTGATCATTTAGTTCCTCCTACACCTCTAGCCGGGTTACAGGGAAGAAGGGATAAAAATTCCTTATAACTTCTTTTTTACTTTTATGAGTATTAGTATGTAAAATTTTATAAGTAGTTAAAATCAATGTAATTTTCATTCATTAGAACAAAATTTTAATAAAAAAAGAAAATATCAATTGCTCTCATATATATGAAGGTAATTTTATCAAAAAAAAATACCAAAAACTAATCTTAATGTAATCTTAAACTTTATAAAAATTACAGATTGAATTTTAAAAAATCACAAACAATTTGTAAAAAATTCAAATGCACTCACAATGGATTTTTCAACAGATATATTTTGATTGTCGTACATAACAAATATAAGTTTATGGATCAGGAAAAAAAGAGAAAAGTAAGCACAATTTTAAAAAGAAACAATGTCTAAAATTTACAAAGAGTTATCAAAGTCGGATTATGACGAGAGAAAATTATGGTTGCAAAAATGTTTTTTCCACCATGCAATTTCATGAACTCTATAATACAAAATAACATCCTTAACAATAATTCAAACATGGAAAAACGGTATGGAAAAGGTAAAAAATTGCTCAGACGTTTCATGTTACATTAATATACATGATGCTAGAAACGAAACTATTAATTAAGAGGGGAAAGCTGATGTTCCAGCATTCAATAAAAAGGAAATCGAAAGAAAGATTTTGAACATAAAATGATTTGTGTTTTTATATAAGTACTTTGTTCATTGTTGTGTTTCAAATTTTAACAAAACATATTTGAATGTAATGTAAAACCAATACATATTTTATAAAAAGAATAATATTTATTTAATTTTAAAATATAATACTATAAAGATAATAATGTTACAATATAATGACATGGGAATACTAAAAAATTAGTTAAACGCTGATTTTTAAAAATTTGTTAAATTCTAAAGATGGATATTTTAAATATCAAGAGAGATTCGTTTGGTATTTTTAATCCATTTTCTTACGGATTGAATAATAATGTATACAAGATTCAGCATATCCTCTTATTATAACTGACTAAACCCCTAAATATATTATTTTATTGCAAAAGGTATTTGAATCAACTATAACAAATGAAAAATCTTTTGAAGATTTTTTTAAATAAAATATATGAATTTGGTTTAATGAGATGCGCTTATAAGAACACTTTTAGAAACATGCTTTCAAATGTCGATAACATTACAGAGTAATGGAAATTATTTTACGCAATGTGCAAGAGTAAATATTAACAATTTTTCGGTAATTGTTATTCTTAACTTACAGTTTAATTTAATTTTTAGTTGATTCCAATACTATTTTTAGAGTGGTTTCGCCTCGATTTAATTCCAAAAACAATACGAAATGATTTCTGAATGGTGTAAGAATATTACTTCCTTAACACACTTAAGCTTTTATCAGGTTTTTTAATGTTTTTGCTTTGGCCAGTGTTAAACTGTCTTTTTTTTATTATCCTAATTTATTCTACAGATATTTCACGTTCTTTTCTCTTCGTATCTTTTCAGTTTCTTTCGGCCCAAAACTCTATTATTATTTTATACTTTTATCCTTAAGAGATAATTATGTTTTTATCATAGTATTTTATAAAAAATATATCTGTTGGCATAATTTATGTTCTTAGACAGAATACTAAGCATCAGATTATGGTTAGTAAACATGATATAACACTATCTAGATATTTTACTATTTATTCCATTTATTATCAACAAAATTCAATTCCCATATAAAAACCCTTATCTTATATATTCTCCTAAATTCTAATTTTTTGATTGATCTTGATTTTGTGGAAGGTATGGTATAATGAAAAAAACATCAGTGTATATTTTCTTTTTCAGCATAATATGTTGCGATTCATTTTGCTCTAAGCAGATGTGTATACATGTATTTAAAAAAATTATATTATTTTATTTGTCCTGGATTGTATGATAATTTCTCCTGTTCCGCATAACGTAAAACAATTTATTGCAGCTTTCCCACGGAAATAAATTTAAATGCCAGTTAGATTAAAA
>BMAO01003890.1:0-163892 GCA_019973975.1 Trichonephila clavata | reverse complement strand
AAAGCGAGATCTGTTTACAATGCTTATGTTGTTTTGAACTAATACCGAGCGATTAGTGCTGGTATTTAATTTTCAAAATTTGTATATTACGTAAACTGTAATTACTTGGTCATTCATGATCATAGCTTAATTTCAATTTGAATTTCACTGAAGAATCGAAATAATGGGGACATTGATCCTCAAGTTCAGCTGAGTTTTAAATTCTCCACATGGTGGGGTTGGGGAGTTAGGTAGTGTGTGGTGAATTAGTGTGTGTTTATTAACATCGCACAAAAAGCAACATGAGGGTTATTGGCGACGAAACTCGTCGTTTTGACCTACGGTCAATTAACCATGGGTGACACTCAGTTGGCACCTCTTCCCTCCTTTCTAAATTACTATATCATATTCATGGGAAGATTTTGCATGCTTCAGTCCATCTTTACGACGCACAGTGGTCAGTTTTCCGATCTGGCGCACGGAAATTATTTTATTGCTTTGAAGTTTCACAATTATATCTAATGATCAAAAACCGTAGTAATTGATGTAAATTGGTTATTCTCTTTTGTTTTTTTTACCAAGAAATAAGGTGAATAGGGTCTTAACTAATTTATGTTAAGTTTGATTTTGATCAAGAATAAACGATTGCTGAGGGGAACTAGTTTTTAAACAAGATCTAAGGATATTAACAGAAGCAGTAATTTGATACATGGGAGAATAAATACAAGAAATAGAACGGCATAATAAAAAAATTAAATTTTAACATATTGAACAAATACAATCAAATATAACAATGCACATATAGAATAAAGGTTAATACGTAGTGTTTAAAAGGACTCGATTCCTAATTCACATGCGTTATCACTGGATAAATTATAAAGAGAGTTGAATTTAGCAGGAAGTAACATGAATCGAGACCCGGATCTGTGTCTCAGTTCAAATATCACAAGCCGTTAGACTCGCAAATTCACCGTTATAGAAATAAAATTAGGTTTAAATAAATGTTAATCGCTAACGAATGTCTTTCAGCTTGATACAATACATATGTTACCGTTAAAGTGTGTGTATATAATTCAGTTATTTCATAGAATAACTAGGTATTTCATAAAATAACTAGACAAGTTAGTTAAAGCGTATAAAACTATTGAATTCTACTATTTAACACAAGGTATTCTATACAATAACTATTACTTGATTGTTGAAGTATAAAATACGGTACTCAAAAGTTCTTTAAACTGGTTCTAGCTGCTTTTAGTCAGTTTTGAACAGCTTATAACTGCTTTGCAATGATGTGTTTGTGCGCACTCTTCATTTCGTTGCATTTAAATTTCGAATTTAGGTGGTGTATTTATGTTAGCGTTTTACATTTTGGATCATTAACAAATATTTTTGCAACCGGTTTTCAAGCAATGACTTCTGCAATAATGGAAGACTAACCTGTAAATAAGAAAGATTCAACGCGAGAGATTTGAACCTTTATTAAATAAGTGTGAGGCAAAGCAAAACAGTAATTTACTGACTCTAAAAATTATTAACTTTGATAGCAGAAGTAAAAAGTGCTATAACAGCACAGAAAATTTAATCATCCGCAATAGAGATAAAATGTATTTTTCGAAACGTTTTAGCTATTTATGATCAATTAATTTATAAAATAACTTCCAAATTGTTTATTTTTCACTTTAATGGTCTATGATTAATTATTTTATTGAATAACTAGGTAAAGCATGAAGTCTAATACATACTTTAACTGACTAGTCTAGTTATTTCATAAAATACCTAGTTATTCTATTCAATAACTGAATTAGATACTTTATCGGTAACATATATAACAGGGTGCATCAATACAGTGGTTACAAACTTCCAGGACAGATAGAGTACATGTAGACAATGTGGGAAATCACGTAGCAATGCATGATCGGAAACGCTTTTCTGGCGCGGTAGTGGCGACACAAAGCAGAAAAAGACCGGACGCGAATATGAGGAGAAAACGTGTTTATTATTCCTAGTACTGCAAAAATGGTGGTAAGGTTTTGGCCGATGGTACGCTATCGACGGCGATATGCAAACTGAAGCGTTGAAGGTTCAATGCATTGATTGGCTCGATCGTCAGACCTCACTTGCCTTGATTACTTCTTATGGGGGTACGTGAAGTCACTGGTGTATGAAACTCCAGTGCTGAGGATCTTGTTGCACACATCGCGACAGCTGTTGGAATCCTGGAAACCCCTAGTATTTTCGATAATCTTTGGTCTTTAATGCTCCGGGCTTAAAGGATGAAGGTCGTAATTTGGAACACCTACTATGAAAACGATCATTGTCTCCTTAATGTTCTTTTTTTAGTTGTTTTCATGTCCTCGGGATAATAAGCCTGTTTTCTCCTCTTGTCCTGTCTTTCTTGTGTTTTTTGTAGTCACTACCACGTTAGGAAAGCGTTTCTGACCATGTTTTCCTGGGTGATTTCCCATCGTTTAGGTGTCCTTAATCTGTCTTGAAAGTTTGTAGCCGTTGTACTGATACACACTGTATATGTGCGATTGATATACATTTTGCAGTACCATAAAAAATATATAGCTTTAAAAATTAAATTTCATTGATTTCAATTTTTGATCTAAATTAAAATACACTGCTGGCCACCGTAAATCCAACACCAAGAAAGACAAGAGATAGCACAACAAAATTTATTTTGTGGATAACATTTTGACCAAGTATCAAATGATAAAATTTATAGACTTCTGTGAAGTGTGGTTCCTGCCAGAATCAGTAGCCAGAGTAGCCGCCATTGTTGGAGATCACCGCTGCCAAACGCCTCGGCATTGATTCGAAGAGACTTTGTATGTGTTCTTGGGGTACAGCAGACCAAGCAGCTTCCACACGTTGCAAAGTTGATCTGGTGTGGCAGCTGGGGGTGTAATCTGGATCAATCGGTGAACAGCCATAGGCCACATGTTTTCTATCGGCGAAACAACCGGAGAGCGAGCAGTCCAGGGAAGCAATTCAAACTGGTGATCGATGAAGAACCTTTGGACAATCAATGCGTGCCACGTGTGGTCGCGCATTATCCTGTTGAAATATGGCTGTGGCCAAACCCTGAAGTTAAGGAAGAAAAACTGGCTCCAACACCTCGGGGATGTAGCGCTGGCTGATTAAAGTACCGGCAATGCGTACTAAAGGAGTGCGAGAGTGATATCCAATACCGCCCCATACCATAATACCCGGTGCAAGACCAGTGTGGCTGTGCATACCGCAGCTGTTCAGCATCCTCTCTCCATGGTGTCTCCAGACTCGAAACCGACCATCGTGGTGTTGCAGACAGATGCGTGACTCGTCAGTAAAGACAACTTAATTCCATTCTGCCACCCACATCCTTCTTTCATCGCACCATTGGCGGCGGAGACGTCTGTGGTTCTGCGTCAAGGGTAGACCAAGCAATGGACGTCTTGCGGACAGACCACTCTGCTGTAAACGGCGTCGAATGGTACGCGCAGATATTGAATGATGCGTTACAGACTCAATGTGCTGTGCTATGGTTCGTGATGTGACTGAGCGATTCGTCACTGCCATGCGCACAATTTGCCTGTCCTCACGTGAAGTGGCGCACTGAGGTGGATGCAATCGACCACGTCGGTCCGTCGTACCCTCCTGCATCCAACGGTCACATATCCGCATTACAGTTGTTTGGTTTCGCCCAACACGACTACCGATTTCCCTGAAAGATAAGCCACAATCTCGGTAGGCCACTATCCTTCCTCTGTCGAACTCGGATACTTGATCAAAAGCTGATCGCTGTTTTCTACGAGACATAGCAGACCGTTTTTTGAAAAAACCACAAGAAAAACACAATTGCCGAACTTGAAATCGTCGAAATCTCCAAGCCTTAAACAGCGCTTTGAGGTGGCGTCACAGGCGTGCGTGATGTGTGTCTGCGCTAAAATTCTAATCATTTGTATATCTCACTTCCGCTAATGCATGTTGTAAATTTCATGTCATTTGCGTGCTTCCTTCAGGGTGTTGCATTTACGGTGGCCAGCAGTGTAATATAAAAATCCATAACAGGATAAAAATTATAAGGTTTCAAAATATTTGTTTTTAAAATCTTTTTTTAGATTCTCTGCTTTGTAAAATTTCATCAAAAGTATGTTTTATTTGCCTATGTTCATGTTTTAATTTGAATTAATTGTGTGTGAATATTTCCCTAGGTTTACTAGATACTGCATTTTCGAGATGTAAGAGAATTTTTAAGATATTACATTTCTTGAAGTAGTATATTTCAAAAGTTCTTGAGTAATGTATCGCAATGGGGAATAAACTTAGTGTGGGACTACTCCCTTTTCAAGTAATATCACTCAACAGAAAAAGTTCCGGAAGCTTTCATTCTAAATATTGTACCGTGACAAGTTCCTAAATTAGTTTGTTTATTTCTACAAATGGAAAAGTTAGAGTTGAGACTAAAAAAATTTCTGATGTAATTTTTTTTGAAATTTAATTTTCCCTTTTAAGATCTTGTTAGTTTGTGAATTTTGTTTGTTCATCTTTAACTGTCCTTTCTGAAATGTCTCAAGAGACATTTACAAACCGGTTAAAATCTCAAGTTGGAAATTTTAATCCACATGCACAAGGAAGCATACTTAACATGAATTCGGAGACGGATGAATTATTTTAGAGATGCCATTTATATACTTGAAATCTTTAATGATTGGGGCGCACTTTCATTTAAAAAAACTTTTCGTTCTTTCTTAAGAGACAACGATAGCCGAATTTTTCTGCCCAGTAAATTAGAGTACCGGTACTATCCAAAAGATCCTCCCTTTAAAGGTCTGTTTTACACGAATTTTATCGAATCTCAAAGTCCTCTCGTTGTTGTGGAAGTTTGAAGAGAGGAGTGCAAGCTCAGGGATCATACGTGTATCTGGTGAAAGCCTGGTGCATGGCATCACCCTTCCTTAATCAGGAAAAAAGAATTATTACGATGGTGCAGGCGTAATATTGTGGGAATGCATTATGGTTGACGGTCGGACACTGCTGTACGTGCTTGACAAAGGCTACTTGACTGGTATAAGGAGATCTTAGAGCCGTATCTTCGACTTTTCAAGGGTGCAGTTGTGATACCTGTCGGTACCTGCTTGCCTCTGAAACCCTTTGTCTACCCGCAAACCTGGCTAAGTGAGTGGGAGAAACTGAATGATCAACATACATGGATTTCAATCTAATTAATTGATTGTTACCAAAATATCAATCAGACACAATAACAATCTAATTAACACAGGCGATCAAATAGTAGAGCGCGGAGGTGAAATTCATTAACACGGGGATAATACTACGGACCCTCAACTGAATCTAGGATAGCTTAAATAAGCTCAATATAAACTACGTTGCACACTAATAAGCTACTTTCTAATTAAACAAGCTCACGATACCTGTACTTTTTATACTGTGGATCCTACACTGGAATCTTGTAGGATATCTTTATGGGGCTTAGATTAATATCGTCGAATCCACTCTCCGTCAACCTTTTTCCTGTACAACTCCAAGACCTCTTAATAATTCCACGATCCTTCAATATTCAACTCACAAACTAACTGGCAAACTCTTTGCTAACACCTACTCGCCAACTTTCAAACTCACGAAAACAGAATTTATATAATATACTTCATTTACATAATCACGCCTTCTTGATCGCCGAAAGTTGATTGAATTAAAATATTTTTCCCCAGAAGAGTCCCCAAGGTATTAATATGGTCGCGGATAGATCCGTCTTGCAGTTAGTTTTGATACCATGTTTATAGATAACATAGCTGTTCCATATAAGGTTCAGCTGATCGACAATTACCTAGAAAGTGAAAATATTTGCTGCATGTCTTGGTTAGCCAGATCTCTTGACCGTAACCCTATAGAGCACATCCGGAATGCTGTCGGGAAAGCCACCTTCTCAGAGAAATCTCACGCAGCTAAAAACTGAATTGTTTGAAGAGTGGATGGACTGCCAATGAACCTCAACTGTCTAATGTGCCGTCTCGCCGAAACGGAAGCTTTGAGAATCATTTAATTTCCATGAGTTAATTCCGTGATTGGACACAATAAGTAGCTGATGCAATATTGCATCATCTTACTTTGAAATGTGCCAACGTGGTAGGTTTAGAGGAGATAAAGTTGGGGTTAAAAGGATATTTCCCTTTAGGCGGGTAAATTAAAATAGTTAACTATCACGTCTATGTTTTGGAAGATCCAAGAGCATCATAAATTATATAAAATCCCTAGAAAGAAAATTTAAAAGGAGAATTATTACATTTATATGTATATATAATTTCACGGATGTGATCTAAAAGCTAGGCCATATACTTTTTCTCGGAATTTTTTACAAGTTTTATGTAAAGGACTGCTGCTTCTTTCATGTATAACTAAAAATAATTGTTTATATTCTGTGCTAGCACATTTTAAGGATGATTAAGCGTAGTAGAATGTATTAGAAAACGGATCATTACTCTCTAAAGAAAATATCTTTTTCTTCAAAGAAATGATTAAGACTCTTGATTCCTCTTTTTTACTCAAGAGCATAAAGAAGAGAAAAAGCATAGGGGCAAAAATAATATTTTACATCTTGTACATCTTAGACACGCGTCTTCAATTAATTTGGAGAAACAACGCCGTTCGGGTTTATATTTTTAAAACCTTTTTCCGAGTTTCTCGCGTTCGAAAATGAGAGGAATTAATTGCTCACCGTTATCTTCCTTTTTCTTTATTTGGGAAGAAGAAAAACTGGCAGTAATTACTTTTTTCGGCTTTAACACAAAAGAGGTTGGACCAAGTCGAGTGTCTTGGATATCTAATAGCTCCAGGAAAATTCAAAAATTTATCTAGTTTCGCAGGAAGGTGATGAAGCTAAAATTTTCTAACTTTCTATTTTAATTTTTATAATATTTTTTCCTAAATTTTTGTAAGAGATAAAAAAAAGCAGTTTAGTTTATCATATTTCTAAATCTTTATCTTTTTCTTTGGAGTAAAATTTTTTTGAAAAATGCTAGTAATTTTTAAATTGAAATTTTGTGATATAATTCTATATATTTTAAACCCTCAAAGTTTCCACAAAGTAAGTTTTACTAATTTTAATTTGTTTTATTAAGTGAAATCTAAGTTTTATTAATTAATCACTTCACAGTATTTATCATTCTTCCCATTTCTCTTGAAAATCAGTTTACCTACAAGATTAATTTATAAAACAATTTTTTCATTTTTTTTGGACAAAATAAAGTTCCTCTTGATATTAAATCATTAAAATTGGTTTCATTTTTATAGTTTTCGCTAAAAAAGAGGAAAAAAAATTTGACAAGCAGAAAAAAAAAGCATAATGGTGAAATCTGTGAAGCAACATTTTTTATTCAAAAACTAAAAGAAAGAATTCATCCACAATGAATATATTTATTATATGAAGACTTGTTTTTCATTTTTTTCCATATTAAGTCAAAAGGACACATATTGCCAAACAATTTTCTTTTTAGTCCGTGAGAAAAAGCTAATAAGGGAAATAAAGTAACCTACTAAAACCAATATTACTAATACAGAACAAATATAGTAAAATATCTGATCAAGCCGGTAGTGGTATCTATATTGATACGCCTTGGAAAAATTATTTCTGAAAAAACGCAATCCAGATTTCTCCTCAGTTTTCAGAAGGGAACTAATAGCCATTGAAGAGGGACTTGAGGCCATTCTATCTAAGAAGAGAATTATGGTGATCTTTGGATTCTCTCCGATAGCCATAGTTTGCTTCAACATCTTTACAAATGGTTTATTGTTGGCGACAAAACCAGCGTCTCCATCTTACATAAACAAAAACAACTATTGCTGCACCACGATATCCATTTTCAGTGGATCCCATCTCATGTCGAACTTTAAGGCAAGGAAATGGTGGACAAGCTAGAGAAGGAGAGATGTAATCTTCGAACTCCCTCCACACCCACCCTTACCTATCTGGAATTACACTTGTTAAAAAAAATCTCAAAATTTGGTGGAGTAGAGGTACTTTCCACTCATCATTAGTAAGCGGGTAACAGACCCGGTCCAGCCCCAGCCCTCAAGTGTGCCAGATGCTCCCAGACTACACTTTCTCGACTTACCAATGGTCGTTCCAGTGTCTCTCATTCTTATCGAACAAAAAGATCTCCCTCTGTGTTAGGTGCCAAGATCACCAGGCTTCTCCCGAACACATAATGCGTTGCATGGATTTCACAAGCAAATATATCTACACTGATCCTCTTCTTGGGCTCGACTTTCTTGAAAGTCAACGAGTTAATTGATCTTGTCTGACTTCGTCAGACCCTGGAGAATTAACAACAACTCCTTTCTAAATAAAATGAAATGGTACTCAAACGAATCCTAAAAAAGGGCTGAAATTGAGAGTACAGATGATAGTATACAACTAAACTGAGGTCTTTGTGGGATTAATTAAAAGTATTTATATAAATATCTTGAGTGGCCGCCCATCTGGTATAGTGGTTAGAGACGATGACTGCGGTGACGTAGGGCCTGGGTTCGAATCCCGGAGAAGGCATGGATGTTTGTAAATGTATAGTGCCCCTTCGTGGCATGGGTATACTTTAAATAGCCGTCGAGCTGCCAGTTCTCTCGTGAGGTTGGTGAAAAGGGAAGATAAGGAGTAGGTCCCTGACCACCTCCAGGGTGTTCTCCCTTAAAATTGGGGTGGAACCGAGCAGCAAAATCGTACTGTCACCTGCGTGGTGCTCAAAGCTAAGGCTAACGACAGATGTAAGAAATCTAGTCCTTAGCTGCGATGAGTTTCGTGGATCTTGATATGATGTTATTGTCGATCAGGTGGCATGAGCAACAACAAATATCTTGAGTACAATTAAGGTACTACGTGAATTGACATATAACATTAAAATATTACATCAACTTACTTATTTAACTTTTAAAAATGAAAAAAATAAACTTCTGTGCTAAAATGAAATGAGAGAAGGGATGATGACAAATGGGAGAAGACTTACTGTTACAACGGCACGTGTGAATTGTTAAAATTCACCTGGTAATTATCTGGTAATTATTGAATGCACAAGTAATTTGATGCCAAAACTATGGCCTCGGTAACCGAGTGGTCAGAGTCGCGAACTCGTGGCCGTCATTTCAGGATCTCGGATTCAAAACCTAGTGCCATTGAAGACTGGCCATATAGAAGGACTGATGCTCATATCTGTAGTTCAAACCCCTACGTTGGTTTGGCGAGGAAGTTTCTAGAGAGAGTTCCAGCTCAGATGTCGAATCTGCCACTTGAATGTGGTTTAAAATTACGCGGTCCGTCTCCTATAACCATCGTTTTCTTTCAGAGTCCAACGTAAATTAAAATCAAGTCACATTTGGCATCCAAACCGCAATATGGTCATTGCATTTGGCGAAAAATACGAGTTTTTCAGTTAATGCTCATTTTTACTGAAACCTCTAGTACTATTCTTGTCCACTTCTTGGAATGGAACAAGGAAAGGGAGGTTGAATCACTTTCTACGGGGCCTCCACCTTGGTTGACCATCCCCAAAGCTAAAAAGGGACTTTTCTATGATTAAATAAAATAGTACCCTATTTTTCCTCATGAGTTGTAGTGTTCTATGATATGTGATATAGGTTAGCGTTTTTAAAGCTGTGGGGCACGCCCCTTAGGAGGGCGTGATATCCCTATATGAGGGACGCGAGCATATTGCAATGTCGAAAATAAAAGATTTAAAATAAGCATTAAAATTTATTGAAAGAAAGCAAAACAAAATGCATTCTGGACATAACAAAAAATTAAATATACATTTACACTGACATAATGTACTTATAATTGTATCAATAGGGCACAATATTTTTGAAAATTAATTTATCAATACAAAATTAAAACCAAGTTTAAGTTAACAAGTTTTCTTTGGGCTTGTCATGTACAAAATATACTTACCTTGATAATTTGTATGATTTACAATTAAAATCGTTTTGTATCTTTGGCGTCAAAATACATTTTTGTTGCATTCAATACATTGTTATTATATAGGGGGGGGGCGATGAAAATTATGATTGAAAATTGGGTCGCAAATATTGAAAGTTTGAAAAGCACTAATATAGGTGAAATAGAATCTCTCTTCTGATGTGGTCTATCTATTTTTTCAAACTTCACTTCTCACCACGCATAAATCACGTTGTAAATACAAGTCAACCGAAACATAAATAATTATTTTGTAAAGGGTAGTATGTGAATTCAAATTTTTTATTTCAACAAAAAGATTGAATTTATACCAGATCAGATTTAAAATATTCAAAAGAAAATTTCTACGTACATTTGATGTACAAACCATGAAAAAGAGTCAGAGCAAAGTCAAGAAAAATAGCTTGCCTTGCTCTTTCTCTGGGATTGAAAAATCATCCCTTTGAGGCTGATTTTAAAACCATTCGATTTAGAACTGAACCTCAGATTTCAAGTGATACCCTTATGGGTTTCCGTTTGATCCTTTTGGAAATAAGAAATGATAAAGAGAATCCCCCTACACAATTTAAGACAGCCCCGATTTGACATTTTAAAGAAACCTTTCGTAAAGAATTGTGAAATGTATCCCTTTCTTGCTCTTTGAAGCTTTCTAAGAATTGGAATGAAAAACTATTTTTTGTTTCATGAATTAGTTGTTTTCTTCACGATCTTTCCATTTTTATTTTTGATGATAAGTTCTGATGTAAAATTTCGAATCTCTGATTTAAAGCGTGGCCATGGTAGCCAGATGGCCATGGTCGTGAACATGTGGCTGTTTTTGTCGAGTCTTGAATTTGAATTTTGGTGCCACTGAACAGCTATCTTGTACAGGGTGAGACATGGGAACTTCCTTTTTTTGAAAATGCAATAAAACACACTACATATTTCATTTGACTTTATTGTTACTTTCCTCCTGCCACACAGCACTGAAACTTTAAATTTGCACAGTTTTAAACAGAATGTCTGTTAAATGTCGCCCTCCATTATCAATACACTCATGCAGTCCATTTCGAAAACTATGAGTTACCTTTTCAAGCATATCAACCGGGAATATTGTCACTTTCGGCTCGGATGTAGTTTTTTAGTTCTTCGAGGGCCTTGAAGTGATTTTTGTAAACCGGGGACTTGAGATAAACCCACAGAAAGTAATCAGGTGGGGATAAATCAGGTGAGCACGCAGGTCAGTTTACGTCCCCTTGTAGGGAGGAGGGGCGTTCGAGGAAGGCTGCTCTTAAAATTCCTATTGAAATCCTGGAGTTGCAGGCTGTGGCCCCATCTTGTTGTAATCACACGTTGTCAAGATCCCTTTCTTGGAGATGGTTCAAAATCACGAGGTCCGTCGCCAAAAGCCTTCAAGTAGCTGAACAGTGCAACGTTAATATATTCTTCTTCGACGTTCTTGCATAACGCTTGTAAACAATTTTACTTCTCTACCATTCCTTGTGTACCCCTCCACACTGTCGTCATTGTGATGTACTATCGGCGTCATCTGGTGGCTTCCTGTGATTTGCATATTATTCTTGATGATGTGTATGATAATTCTATAGATGAGAATTTTACTTTAGTTCGATTTTCATTCGATTCTAAATTTTCCCTAATTTCAACGTTAAAGTTAAAATTTCAGCTTAGTTAAAACATTCAATTAATTAATTATATGTATTTAAATAAGAGTGTGAATTTATTGAGCAGAATGAAAATTTTTTGATTTTTAACTACGTTTATAAATAAGGCTTATGTAAGAAAGGACAAAGAAAAAAACCAATAGCGCACTCTTAATTAAGGAATTGACTGGATATTCCACACGAACTGACGAAACAAACCAACATTTTTGAGAAATTTTTTCCCCGAGCAATCTGAAGACAAAAAAAAAAAAAAAAAAAAAAAAAGCCACGACAACATCGCTGGGATAGACAACGAGTTTTATGAAAATCTTTTTTCAAGGAGCTCTACAAGCGGCAATTTTATCCGACGTCTCTGGAGAGTCCAGGCATGAATAAATACAACGGGAGTCTTATTTCAGGTTGTCATGGCAACGAGAGGTCTGCTGAAAGGTTGCATAAACAAAAGGGGCTATCTCGCTGTATTATTTATCGGCGGAGCTGCTCTCTACGTAGATCCGATGTGCCACTGGGGAAAAGAATCATTTAACAGTTTCCTTATTAGGAAGAATTGAATTGAAAGAATCTCTCTTTTGTTGAGAGCCTTTTTTTCCTTCTCTTCGCTCTTTTTCGAAAAAAAAAAAAGATTTTCATTCACGCCGTAGGAAGTCTTCGATACATGAAAGACCACTGCTGGATTTTTATTTCGATTAAATTCAATATCTTGTACAAGCTCGAATTAACGGAATTATTTACGTTTTTATTAACGAAGCGATTGTTTTGAAATGAAAGGAAAAAAAGAACTTATGCGAGACGAAGTAAAAATGAGGGAACTGCTGATAATGCAGAAAATTGAGCTGAAATGTTGAAAGAGAATAAAATTTATTTTGAAATATTTGATTAATTCCTTCTGTGATTACATGCGCTCTAGATTTAAAAAAAATGTATAATGTTAATTTCGCATCTCTTTGTTCAAAAGAGATGAAATGAACGCTCTATCGCATCCCTCCTCAATTCTGACGTCCCCAGGTCTTTTGTGTTTGTCCAAATAAATGATAATGGAAATACAATAGAAGACCACGTGAATTTTAATTATGATTAAAGCTCTATTTTCTTGATGACGTAAAAATTTAAAAAGTAACGTATCTCGAAATTTGAGCTGAATGACAAATAAAATCAAAGTTAAAACACTAACAGTACCTGAACACGCTAAATTAGAAAAATGACTGAAGAAATCAAAAACTGTTCAGAACATTTAATATGTATATGCATACACGCACGCACTATATTAAATACTGCATTTATAACTTAATGCTAAGCAATAAGCAAGAAAACAGGAAGATTGGATTGAACAAAGTAGAATATCCACAGTAATAAGATAGCAAATTCTTAGGCTTCGGACTAAAATTAGAAGGTTAAATGTAATTTCAAGACTCCAAACTTTTTTTAAATTTTAATTATTGGACTGAAATAAGTTAGAAAGGAAATAATTTTTTTTTTGCATAAAAAAGATATGTTTTTTAGTTGTTAGTCTACGACAGTGATTTTCAAATCGTCGAATGTTATCTACTAGTAGGTTGTAGAGACATTTTCGGTGGACCGCGTTAACGCTCCGATTGTACAACCTAGATTCCTTCACTGAGCTGATGAAAACTGCTTGTTTCTCCCCAACAACTGCCATAGTCAACCTTATCTCACAGTTGATTGTATACACTTGAGATTGAGCATGTTATGTTTTTTATGCGCATAGTATCATTTGTTATTTATTGCTTACATTTCAATTTTTTCTTATATAGAATTAAATTTGAGCTCCTTTTTGTAATATACAGTTGTGGTCACCTGTAGCTACCCCTTACATTAATACCTTCCTGTCTATCTGAAAACCCGGCTAGATGTGTTGGAGGAACTAAATGATCTAAAGATATGATTCCAATTCAAACTGATTTATTGATTCTTATCAGGATATAAGAACAGACACAACAGAATTCTAATTAAGGTATATAAATTAGGGTAGAGTGCAGAGGTGAGATTCTATAATACGGAGATACTACTACAGACCCTCAACTGAATCTAAGATAGCTTAAATGCTCCTATTTACAACTACGCCTCACACTAATAATCAGAAGTTTCTTAATCAAAATGACAATACCTGATGTTTTAATGCTGCCGATCCTTCACGGAGAATTTCAGGTACTCAAATTAGCTGGATGAATTGACGAAGACTCCCCGCTCCGTAATAGTTAATTCTACTGTTTTTCAATCTTCTAATCCGCTTCTCTTGGCACACATCAAAACGTATCAACCTCGCTTAACTTGTCAACAACTACGTGTCGACCTCTCACTCTCTTCACTTTACTTTAATTAACTTGACTTCTCACTTCCTCCTACTTAGCTCCCTTCAACTCGCGAAAACCGAATTCATATAATATTTCTTATTTACATAAATCACGCTTGGCTCTCGATGAAGGTTGGTTGAAATAAATAATTTGATTTAGAGAGAAAAAGAAGAGGTTAGTGAAAACCCGTATAGATCCGTCACACAGTCTATTTAAAATTGATTTCATATTTACTAGAAATGTAAGTTTATGGGCAATAGAAAAATGTAAGATTTACTTAACCGGAGAGCGGTCACGCGGGGCACAGAGCCACCTGAGATCACGAAATCTTTAATTCTGGGAAAACTGTTTATTTGTGTTACCAATGATCTTGTCAGTATCCTCCTATATGACAGCCTTCATGGGAACTGTATTTATCGCATATTTCCCTCTTTTTTTTGAGAGTAGCAAACGTTTTTTACAATCTTAAAGTACTTTGGGTGACTGAGTTCCACGTGCGATCACTTTTGTTCCAAAATGTTTTCTAAAACATGTTATCCCCCCCCCCCCAAGAACAACGTAGTGGTGTTGATTGCTGTGTTGTGCGACTCATTATGGTTTATAAGTGTAATTGAACAGAATGTAAAAAAAAAGAAATAGGCATCTGCGATCTCTATTGGATGAAATTGATGAAATCATGGATATTAATCATGATAGCGAAAGTAAATTTGAGAAAAGCGTTGAAAATGAAATATTTGGGTTCAAAAGAAATTTTCTAATGCTGCCTAAAAAGCTCCATCAAGAAACATATGAACAATTAAATGCCCACTTTTTTGATAGATTAAAATGTTTTTCTAACTTTATGAAAGTGATTGTAATTTGGACTCTGGCCGCGGTAGCCTAGTGGTCAAGGTATCAAATCATGGCAGGCATGTCATGAGTTCGAGCCCAGTACCAAGAAAGACCCGCCGTGTAGGTGTGCGATGCACGTTAAATCTGTCGAGAGCTCAAACGTCCTCCCATTGGTGTGGTGTGATAGTTAGGAGCCAGCTCAGGTGTCGTCCGCGTCACTTGACCATGGTTCAATATACGAGGTCCGTCGCTAAAGGCCCTCGTGTAGCAGACCTGTGTGACGTTAATATTCACTCACTCACTGTGACTTGGACTCTAGGTAGCGTAGAAACAAAACAAAGCATGTTTTGTAAAGCTAAAACATTGCTAATTTCAGTAAAATATAGAACAAAAAATATGTGTTTTGAGTGAATTTGGTCAATTCAATGTATTCGGATACCTTAATATTACATTGTAGATTGACAGTGGAAAATCCTTTAAAATATACAAATACTGAATATATATCTAGTTAATTAATTAATTGTGACATTATTACCTGCATATATCAGAAAATCATGAGACGACTGCTTTATTTCCACAATTTTCCCTCACCAGCAAAATTTTCCTTTCACTGTAATGATGTAAAAAGAAGGATGGGAATTGCACAACCGTCAGCATTTTTACAATAGCTATCTCCACACATCGTTAGGGTCGAGCAGAGTAAGATTGATCAGTCAAAAATTATACCTCTCGGGAAAAAAAAGAGATCATTATTTTCCCAGTAATTAAAAAGGTTGAATCACACCGATAACTGAAATATCATTTTTTGAGATGATCCTTTGGAAGACAGATGTGAACTACTCAAATGCAAGTTCAGGAAAATATGTTTCACGAATTTATAATTCTTGCCATTAGCTCTTGCTTTGTAATTATCTGTAAATTATGAATATATGCATCAGGAAATTGTGAGTTATAACGCAATTCAGGTTCTCATAAATGTGGATATAAATTATGAATAACTCGACTGAGGAATCTTGAACGTACAGTGGGCACAGCCTTAGACCATTCATAATTAATGTTACCATTAAAAATTTAAGCACAACCACATCTTTATTTTGTTTAAAAGACGTGATGTAAAGTAGAGTGTAAGGAATGTAAGAATCTAAAGTAATATTTCACGCAGGTGGCTTTCGCCGTGGTGAAATAAAATATTTTGAAACATAGTTAAAACTAATGCTGCTTATAATTTAAATGGTAGATTTGTAGTTTTAAAACTAATCTACCATCTCAGAAAACTTTTCTATTTTAAATGAATTGAATCATTTAGTATGTAATGCCGTACGGTTCCTGCTTCCATCTGAAACCCCTTGTCTACCCGCAGACTCGGCTAGGTGTGTGGGAGAAACTGAATAATCACTAGACATGCTTCACTCTAATTAATTTATTGACACCAAAATATCAATCAGACACAACAAAAATATAAGTAAGATAACTGATCAGATAGTAGAG
Source organism: Trichonephila clavata (assembly GCA_019973975.1). Taxonomy (NCBI): domain Eukaryota; kingdom Metazoa; phylum Arthropoda; class Arachnida; order Araneae; family Nephilidae; genus Trichonephila; species Trichonephila clavata. The sequence continues at coordinate 147,660 of BMAO01003890.1, read as the reverse complement.
CGCGGAGGTGAGATTCAATAGCACGGGGATAGTACTACGGACCCTCAACTGATTCCAAGATAGCTTAAACACGCTCAATATAAACTACGTCACACACTAATAAACTAACTTCTAATTAAACAAGGATCACGATACCTGTTCTTTTCTGAAGTTGATCCTACACTTGAATCTATGCAGGAGATCCTTATCTGGATTTAATTACTGTCGATTGATGCACTTTCAGTAATCTTTTTCATGTATAACTCCAGAAGCTCTTAATAATTTCACGATCCTTCATTCTTCAACTAACAAATTTACTCGCCAACTCCTTGCTCACTCTTTAAACTCGCGAAAACAGAATTTATATAATATACTTCATTTGCATAACCACGCTTTCTTACTCGGTGAAAGTTGGTTGAAATAAAATACTTTTCCCCAGAAGAATCCCCAAGGAATTAGTAGAGTCGCGTATAGATCCGTCACAAGTATTTTAATATTTGCTGGGCTGATCCTTTGATATGGTATATGCAAGGCGATTAACTACCAAACCCACAATCTTGTAAGGTGTGTAAGGGGTACAGAGACGACTCGGAATTACATAGGAATGCAGGGTCGCAAATGCCATAATCGCGATCTATGGTGCAAAGAAGCAGAGAAAAAGAACAGAAACAGCAACACATGGATGAGACAGAAATATTTTAGTGAAGGTTGTAATACAATAGGTGCTCAAAATTACCACCAATAGTCGTCTGGAAGGCTTGACAGCTGCGTTGCATGGAATTCTTTACATTCTGGAAGATTCGTTAGATGGCGCTGAATGCAAGATTTCGTGAAAACAGATGCTACTGGAAGTCGTTATTTGTGATTGGTTTCCCGAGATTGCAGGATGAACTCGTATTCAAACGAAGAACTGGTCGACATAGCGGTTTGTATAATGGGCACTCCGCTCGGTGGATTGACCCGAACAGGTGTGTTCCACATCATACAAACTTTGCAGGTGTGAACAGAAGGAGACGTGAGTCTGGTTCTAGTCACATGAAAATTTTGGTGTGTGTGTTCCCTGCTCCTTCAGTTGAAGATATCATAGCTCAAATATCTGTAGCTGCCGGGAGGATACGTAACATGCTAGGAATTTCCAAGAACGTAAGGAATTTCATGCAGCGTCGCTGTCAGATCTGCCAGACGACTTCCAGTTGTAATTTCGAACACCTATTGTAGTACAATCTTTCAATAAAATGTTTTCTGTTAATGTTCCCATTAATGTGTTGCTATTTCTGTTCGTTTATTCTTCTTTTTTACACCATAGCACGCAACAACGGCATTTGCGACCCTGAATTCCTCTGTGTTTCCGAGTCGTCCTACACACCCTGAAAATTTGTCGGTCTGGCAGCGGATCACCCTGAAGATTATATGAGAAATATGGGAGATAATTTTCTTTTCATACTTTGAAGTCTTGGTACTCGATATATTGCCTCAGCAATCATATAGTTATAATAGTATACATATACTGTGTAAATTAATAATGATAAAAATAAGCATTTTGATGTTTCAAATTTCTTTCTACTAGTTTATGTTAAACGTGTAAATTCCTTGCACTTAGCTCTTGATACCAAAAATATTGGTGATTATTATCTTGCATATGAGTAAAAGGACAAAATTACATGCATGGTTAATTATAAAAGTTTTTAGGACTAATTGATTTGAATTCAGATCTCTCCAGTTTGTGACGGATCTATACGCGGCTCTACTAACCCCTTCAGGACTTTTTAAGGAAAATAATTAATTCAACCAACTTTCACCGAGTGAAGAAAGCGTGATTATGCAAATTAAGTATATTATATAAATCTGTATTCGCGAGTCTTACGGAGTTAGTTGGTTAGTTGGAAAGTGAAGGATCGTGGAATGATTAAGTGCAATCGGAGTTTATCAGTTGAAGATTTCAGAGAAATGATCAATCGACGGGGATTAAATCCGGATAAGGATCGCCTTCAAGGAGTCAAGTACAGGAATTCATAAAAGTACAGGTATCGCGAACCTTATTTAAATAGAAGTTTAGCTTATTAGTGCGCGACATAGTTTATATTGAGCTTGTTTAAGCTAGCGGAATCAGTTGAGGGTCCGTATTATAATCCCCAGGCTAACGAGTCTCACCTCCGCGCTCTACTATCTGATCTGTTATCTTAATTAGATTTATTATTGCGTCTGCTTGATATTTTACTGACAATAAAATAATTAGAATGAATCATGTCGACTGATTATTCAGTTTCTCCCACACACCTAGCCGGGTCCGAGGGTTGACAAGGGGGTGGTTCAGAGGGAAGCAGGAACCGACAGGCATTACAAGTTCTTCTCAATCAACACCGCTGCTCATCTGTTAACATGACGATTAGGTGAGAGGACGATGATCGTTAAACGAGTACCACACTTTAATAATTCACATGCGTTATCACTGGTTAAATTATAAGGGACCCGGATCTGTGCCTCAGTTCAAATATCACAAGCCGTTAGACTCGCAAATTCACTGTTATAGAAATAAAATGAGGTTTAAATAAATGTTAATCGCTAACGAATGTCTTTCAGCTTGATATAATATATATGTTACCGTTAAAGTGTGTGTATATAATTCAATTATTTCATAGAATAACTAGGTATTTCATGAAATAACTAGATAAGTCAATTAAAGTATATAAAAGATGAAAAATTTCGTATTTTACCTAGTTATTCTATGAAATAACGGATTTCACACTTTAACGGTAACACATACACCTAAATATAAAAGATAACAAATAGAAATTCCTCATCTAAAATTCAGTAAACATTTTAGAAGCATAACCCATCATCCTTTGCCACTTAAGAATCCCAAAACATCTTTAGAATATTTTCGATTTCTTTGAGTGGGTGAGCGCTAGAGGAGGGGGGGGGGTGACAGATTTTCCAGAGTCACGCGAAAATGGATGTTGACTCAGATTCCGAGCGAAATTTTTACGAGGTTTTAAAACTAACGCAGTAAAATGACCCCTTAACTACATCGCAGTGAATATCCATCAACCGGAAGGATTTCCTGTCCGCTTGAAGAGCTCTTTGAGAAGACGCTGTTTGCCTTGCTCAGCGAGTTCTTTTAGTTTATCTCGTAAAAGCAACAGTTTCCTTTTGTTAGGTTAAAGCATTGGATAGAAAGGACAAGAAAACAAAGCTTCTTTATTTTATCTCAAGCAGTCATTTCGTTGTCCAGGAATCTTTATTTCTAACGATGGTGTAAACTGTGTTGTTGAATTCTAAATATATTTTGTAAGCAGGAATGTCTGAATGTGCACATATTTCGACGTTGTAATGTATGCACTGTTAGGAGATGTTAGTTCAATAAAAAGGGGCTGTTGCTCTGATTGTAAAAATTAATCACAAAACAACCATATAATATAATAATGTAACGTTGTATCATTGTATAGGTCAGTTTTAGTAGATTTTTGTGCAGTAAAGGGCGTGAATGCTTCTTCAAGAGTGACTCGGGGGAGTGAGTCAATATTAACATGCGTCGCACGGTTAAGCTACACGAAGGCTTTTGGAGACGGATCTCGTAATTTTGAACCATGGTCAAGTGACTTGGACGACACCTGAGCTAACCCCCTTCTCCAAACTACCACACCACACTAACGGGAGGACGTTTGAGCTCTCGACAGATTTAACGTGCATGGCTCCCCTACACGGCGGATGGAAGAAAATCTCTTGATGAAAAATCAATAAAGCAATGGTATAAAATGTTTAAAGAAACAGGCAACGTTAAGGATATTTCAGGAAGTAACTGAAGCAGGAAAACAGTGGCGTAACGCACACCTCCATTTTGTGGGTGTGGGGGGGGGTGACAGGGATTCCAGGGGGCTCAAAGCCTGAATGACGCCAAGTGCGTATTTAGGCTTGGTGGCCAAAATCTGACTTTGCAGAGGGCCCTGATATTCTTCGTTACGCAACTGATGTGAAAAATCCCGTGAACTTTAAATATCGCAAATAATTCGGTGAGAATTATTTATAAAAGACTTATTTTTCATTCTTATAGAGTGCAACAATGCAAGACATGTTAAAGAACACTTAGCGGGAGCTGGTATACAGCTTATATATATTTTTCGAGCTACCAGGGGAGCATACGTTGAAATTTAGTGAGGTAAATTGTCCTATAAAAATTGCATAACAAACTTACAATATATCCAAACAAACATATGTTTAATTATAACAGTTTGAACAAAATAAATATTTATATTTAAGGCAAGGCTTTTTGTTTACCTTATATTACCATAAAATCCGGCGTAAAACGCGCAATATTAACACAAAAAATGAGATCGAAATTTATGGGAGCACGCTATACACCGGATATAAGAATTAGAGCTTTAAAAATTAAAAAAAAAAGATAAACATACAAAAAAAATGAGACTTCTACGTATATTCAAATGCTTTTTATTTAAAATTAATGACATTCCTTATGTACTTAAAGAGTTGTATTTCTAGATATATACTATTTTTTTCTAAAGATTGGAATAATACTGCGAATAAATGACTTCAAAACATATGAGTATTACTCACGTACATTTTAAGTTTCTTCGTAAGAAAGAGGGTGCGCGTTATGCGGCGAATATACCTAAAAATTAAAATTTGCAGCTTGAAGGTATAGGTGCTCGTTATATGGTGGTGTGCGTTATACTCAGGATCTTGTGGCCCACACACATATGAAGTAATTCATTCATATATTGAATAGGTAATAGGGGATTAGGTTGGGCTCATGGTCGGCGTGTCATGAGTTCAATCCCTAGGGTCACTGAAAATCCACAGGGTAAAGGAGCTGATGCATGTTAAATCTGTCGATGCTTTAAGTCATCCCGCCAGTGGTGTAACGTACACCCCCGCAACCCCCACACCGTGGGGGCCCAGAGTTCTAGGGGGCCAAAAGTCTTCCTGCTGCCAAGTACCTACCCTTTGTAAAATCCAACTTGGGAGCCCCAAACTTGATTTTGCAGGGTGTCCCAAATGTTCTCCGTTACGCCACTGCCTCCCTCAATAACAATCTATAGCCTATGAATATATGATATAATCTATAAATATTTATTAAAAAATTAAATCATATGTGGATAACTTTTACCTATTATACACTCATGTCCATAAATTAAGGATAATGTAGTTCAGGCAAAGAAAGAGACAGAAGCAAAACAAATTTGACTTATTTGTAAAGTCTATTTATTAACAAAAGGTAATGCTATATGTTTGACATAATTAATAAAAATTGCGATTTTTACTCCCTGGAGCAAATTTCAAAAAAGAACCTATTTACAAAAAACAGTATAACATGGTAAGTATGATGGTTAATACGGAGTATGTCTCCCGGACCATGTAATACAGGCCTTACAACGCCTACGCATGCTGGGTATCAAATTATCAATCTGATCTTGGGCAATATTACACCACTCATCAAGCAATGCCCTCCGAAGTTCCGGTAGACAGGTGGGAGGGGGTTGACGGGCTGCAATTCGTCAGCCAAGCATATTCCACACATGCTCTATTGGATTCAAGTCCGGTGAGTATGCTGGCCAATCCATCGGGTGATATCCTCCGATTGAAGGCATTCGTCTACAATGTTTGCACGGTGAGGACGGGCGTTGTCATCCATAAACAGAAATTCAGCATCCCATGGTGCCCGAAACAAACGTACATATTGTTCCAGAATGACATCCGATAGATGTGGCCTGTCATCGTTACACTCTGAACATGCAGGTCAGTTCTGGAACCAAGAATAATTCCTCCCCAAACGAGCCATCCTGTACCACCGTAACGGTGTCGTTTAATGGTGTTCTCTTGGTGGTAACGGGTACCTGGCGCTCTCCATATGAAAGTCCGGTGAGAATCAGACTGCAAACTAAACCTGGACTCGTTGGAAAACATCACACAAGACCACTGTTGCGGTGTCCACAATGCATGCTCTCTTCTCCAGGTTAATCGCAGGCGACAGTGAGTTGCGGTAAGGGGAACACATCTGACAGGCCTACGAGTATATAGATCAATGTGCCCTAAGCGTCTGTACACGGTCTGCCTTGAAACTGTCGTACCGGTAGCTGAAGAGAGCTCCGTCTGTTTCTTTTGGCAGTAACTGCCAAATACCGTTCCTCATTCGGCGTTGTAACTCGGGGGTGACCTGTGCAACATCTACTCACACTACCATCATCTTGGAATCGTTGCCAAAGCCTGGAGATGACACTCTGGGCGATTCCAAGTTCCTCGGATACTTCCAGCTGGGTACGTCCACATTCCAGTCGTCTAATTCTACCACGTAAAAAATTATCCAAATGCTTCCTTTGTGCCATAACTATGCGGTTATTGCACTGAAAGGCTTTTAAAGCGCTTGTGAACAATTTTACTCCTTTGCCACCATTCCTTATATACCCCTCTCTTACACTCTCGTCATTATGACGTACTATCAGCGCCATCTGGTGGTTTCCTGTAATTTGCATATTCTTCTTCAAGATGTGTGTGATAATTCTACAGGTGAAATTTTTATTTTAGAGTTCAATTTCTGTGTGATTCTGAATTATTCTTAATTTATGGACATGAGTGTAATTACCATATTTAATTTTTTTTATGAAGCTAATGGAAGGTATCCTTGCAAGATATTTCGAGAAACAGCGTGATATATGCAAAACCTTAACGTTAGTTCTTCAGGTTTCCATCTATTCATAATCAGAATAGAAATATCGCATCCCTCTACAAGTGACCGTTACAAGTTGACCACTCATACATAACCTTAAAGGGTAACAGCTACGCATCGTCCTTAATTTTATTTACCTTATTCTTCTCGAATAATATGTACTTATTAGAATCTCTCGTAATATGTTAACTCTGCGTCAAAGAGACCAATAATTAATCATTTGTAAATAGTCCTATGCATTAATTAATTTGTTTTCCAGAGTTAATTTTTCTCTCGTGCGTAGTTTGTATCGTATATATAAATTTGAATGTTTGTGTATTTGTTTGGGATGTATATACAAATCCATACCATTGATCGTATAGATCCGAAATATTATAGGGAGCTTTGATGATATTTCAAAGCAGCCGTAACCATATTTCCACCAATAAAAAAAATTCAAATTTATTTTTTTAGTGAACTTTTTAAACTACTTTGTTTAAGAAAGAATTTATGTGTGCATAAGCAAAAAAAAAAAAAAAAAAAAAAAAGTACCGTGAGATCAGACATTCTTGTTCGCGTTTACAAATCGATTTCCGTATTTGGCGACATTTTTGATTTGGCAACGTTTAAGAACAAGTTTTGCGAAGTGCATTTTGAGGGAGTTGCGGGTGTGTTATAGATAAACAAAATTCCTCTTTTCGAACAATAAGAATCCTATAAACTTAACTTGAAACTTAGCAAGCGTACTTCTTTTGTTGATTAGAGATCCGGTGTGAGTGTGTGGGGGGGTGTTACATTAAAATTGCAGTTTTTGAACTATTACGCATACATACTTGAAATTTGGCAAGAATATTTTTTTGTAGTGAAGAAATTCGCTATGAACAGATTTTACGGAAATGAACTTCAAATGGCGCACGCACGCATGAACGAAGCTGGACCAATAAATCAATTTACGTACAGAATCATTCTCCGTGACATTATTACCCTTCAGCATTCACACATTTCTGCATTCGGTGCTGCCATTGCTGGTAATAGTTCTGGACCGAGGTTTTGAGAAGGCCCTTTAGGAGATTCTCCTTTTTTTGCCTGAACCTCTTCAACTGAGGTAAAATTTGTTCCCTTTTAGCAAGATTTAACTGTAGGAAATAAAAAAAAGTCGCATGAGGTCAATTCAGGTGAATAAAGAGGATGCTTCATCACAGTATTGTTTTGGCTGGTCAGAAACTGCTTAACAAATAGAGCCGTGTGAACGGGTGCATTGTCTTAGGGCAACAGTCATCTATCACGCCCCAATTCTGGCCTTTTTTCCCTAATTTTTTCACAAAGTCTTTTTAATATTTCAATGTAGTAGTATTGATTAACAATCTGATCACTGTGTGAGTGAGAAGCCATTCATATCACGAATTTTGGCAATAATTTCGTCTGTAATCGCTTACCTTGGGCACCTAGAAGTTTCATCCTTTTCCTCACTGTCCTTGCCCCCTGAAAACCGCTTATGCCATTCAAACACATGTGCAGGAAACCAAGTTTCATCTCCATAAGTCTCGGTTATCATTTTAAATGTTTTTGGGTTGATTTCTTAAGTTTCACAAGGAACTTGATGTTGATTCACTGTTTGGTTTTGACATTAGGCATTTTCCCGGCAGAATGCTGTTGCGCGTGTTCAAACAATGTCGCAGTACTTCCAACTGACACGAACGATTTTGACGAAACTGTCCATATGGATAGAAGTAGGGTGTGGGATGACGTCATCAAAACAGTTGTTGCCAACTCCACTCTTTATTCAAGCTGTACACATAGTCTTAATTTTTGTGTCACACCTTGTGTATTCCTTTTTAGAAATTTAAGTTTCGTTCTTTTTAAATAAAGAGTTGAGGGTTATAAAAATGTTTTTCAATACAATCGAACGTTAAATGCTAAGAGTTAGGTATCAATAACTTAAAAAATATACGGGGTGGTCCCGAATTCATGGTACAAACTTTAAGGGTAGGTACAGGACATTATAAAATTTATTGTATAAGAATGTATGGACGCAAGTGACGCAGTGAGGCACAAACACAAAAAATAAGAAACGAAAGAAAAGACAAAGTTTTTATTGAAAGCTTCAATGACAAGAGTAATGTTGACAGTAACAGTTCATAACTGTTCAGCACATGAACTATGAAGTCCAGCTGCAGCTCATATTTTTGTACCACCCATTGGCAATCGGAGATGATAGCCTGCCGAATTCAAAACTTGTTGCTGAAAATGAAAGAGGTGTAAGCGATTTTCGTTCAACACTCTACAAACGGTCTGATGACTCGCACTCACGTGATAAGCAACAGCTCTTGTACTTGACTCTGGTTTAACAGCCACAACGTTTAAGATGCTTTCTTCCAGGCCTGGACTTCGTACAGCTCTTTGTCGATCAGCATCATGTTTGGTGACGTGGAAAGAAGGAGTTTCACGAAGTTTACTATGTAACCACAGAAAAATTCTGTGATTCAGCATTCGTCGATCAGGAAACTGCGATTGATACATTCGCAGCGCAGCTCTGACGTTATTATTTACACAGCGTACATGTAATGCATGTCTGCATTTTCGGCGTACGTAATGTCTCCTATCGTAAATGTGAGTACAATTGTGAATGGCACTTTACCCTACTGAGATGTATTATACTGAACCGCTGCTAGACATCTACTGCCCCCTACCGGCAACGAAACCAACCGATAACTGCATTTATCTTTTATTTCCCCTGTTTACACTTCACCGCGTCACTTGCGCCCATATATTCCTATACAATAAATGATTGTTACTTTGTCCTGTATCTACCCTTAAAAAATGTACACCTTGTGTGCATAGTCATAAGTTCTCATGAAATATCCAGCGAAGCTGGTAGGTAACAGCTAATTTGATATAAAAGGAGCTCTCAGCAGTAGGTTACAGAATTCAATGCCCGAACGACAACTATTGTTTCATTTGGCTATAAGTGAACTATTCCATTGAAACTCCATTTGAAAGTAATGCCCATTAAAAGACTCTTTTTACAGAATGAGTCGGGAAAAGAAATGTAATTAGCCATGGAGCACAGAAATGTAATTTGATAATGAGACAGAGTCTTCGGGGAATGGTTTTGTAATGAGTCGAAGGAAATAATCAGGTTTAGCTTTGCATTTTGTTGTTGGCGACCATTTGCATTTTTGTTCGGAGATGATGCATTGTTGTAAATCGCTTTTTGCTCGACTTAATCTAACCGGAAATGGAGTTTTGTTGTACTCTTATTTTAATACACGCCTATTACTTTTTTAAATGTATGCCTTCTTATTTTTTGTACTAAATAGCAAGCAATGAAACATGAGAGAAATGGAAAATATCGCGTGAGAATGGAATTTCTGGTTGATAGAAAATGCGTGTTAACTGTTTAAAAATAAAACTTTAATATTTTGTGAAGCAAAAAATCAATTTGTTTTTATTCTTTGATTGATTTCTGCAGTTACTTAGCTAGTTAATATTCAACTTCGGGCAATATTTATAAGGAAAACAAATTTAATGAAATGAAGCAAAACTTTAAAAAATCAATAAAGGGTATTTATACGGTTTTTTGTAAGTACAATTATGCATGATGCTTAATTGTACTTTAAAATAAAAATGTAAATGGAATAGTAATTACCAAAATAACAATACTTATCAAATCCTTAAAAAATATGGAATATATTTGCAGCTCTATTTTAATGTTGTATATAATAAATTTCTTAGCTTAAATTTTATATGAAATTTACTGAATATGAGTAATATATGTCTGGATTACGAATAGGTGAGAATAACCTTACAATAAATAAAAAATTGATCTACCATCATAAAGTCAGAGTAGAAAATTATAAAATAAATTTGCATTGTTGAAGTTGTGTTTATCTCATATATAACAATAGCGTATAAGAACACTAATTATACACTTATGTTATTAAATATATTTGTTTTTTCTTGAGTTTGTATGTTTTATTTTCATATTCATTTAAATAAAAGCAACAAGTACAAAGATATTTACCTCAACAAAAATCCCCTTATAGTTTTAATAATGCAGTTTGTATATTAAAAATACATGATTTATATAAATGTCTAATACGCTGAGTGAGCAAGTGAATAATAATGTCAACTACTCTGCTACTCGAGAGCTTTTGGCAAAGGATTTCGTAATTCTGAACGATAGTCAAATGACGTGGACGACACCGAGTTGGCACCCATCTTTCCTAACCGACTCGTAATCGGTGATTTACGATAGCAGACCTAGTACATTCTCCGAAAGCTGGTATCTCTTTTTAATGCGGCACCTTATAAGCGGATACCAATCGCTGCGAGTAATTTTGCCGCCCAGTTTCCTCCACTGAGGGAGGCACTTGAGCTCTGAAGATGCGAATTGTACTAGGATTTAATTTTTCCGAGAGCATCCAAGCCAAACAGACACTCTAGGGATATTTTACATGCCATATAATCAGACGATATCAGCGCTGTCGATTTTCGGCATCATGAAAATCTACCGACTTGGGCCAGGGTCGAACCTTCAACCTTAGGAGCAGAAGGCCAGCGACAAACTAGCCACGCCTCTAAAATTCGATGATGAATTTCAACTGACTTAACATTCCTTGAGAGTTAAAAAAAAAAAATAGAATTCAGAACGCATTTACAGTCAACGAGATCTGCAATCGTCTTAAACATTTTGAATCCTCACTAACACGCGTAAAAACAACATATTCCGGCTGTAATAACGTCACTAGACTGAGAATCAACAAGAGACACGTGTGCGCATGGGTTGAACTGTAAAACTACCACTGCGGTTGTACTAGAACGAAACGGTACTTTGTTTCCGGAGATGCCGAGTATTTATATAACCTTTATTTATTTTTCTTTACCAGAACTCTGATTTCTATGAATAAATTCTAGCTCCTTATATAACATGGCAGTTTTGGAAATACATATTCCTCCCTCAGTATAATTATCTGTATATTTAAATTCCTTATATACTCCGAAGTTTTAAGGAATAATTTTAAATTTTTACCAGGGGATTGATTTAATTATCCTATTTTTCTTTTCGCTTAAACTTAATCTAATTGAATATCTCTCGATACAATGTATTATTCAGAAATATAACCGCACAAAAGACCTCATTGAAATTTATTCCCTCTATAAATTAAAACCCTCCTGAGAGATCTATAACTGGTATGATCCCGCTTAAACTAATCTTCTTAAATTAATTATACTATTGATCTCTGCCATAACTCGGGCTTCTATTTCAGAAGTAATTAATGGAACAGTTGGGTCGGACAGTGTTCTCTCTTCCGAACGTTTTGTATCCCGGGTGGTCCCAAGTGGTGTCGGCCGGACGAGGAGTGACTGGGAAGGTCGAGATTTCGGTTTAATGTCCGTCGACAAACATGCTTTTACGACTTCAGATGTGATTAATAGGCACCCATTCGGATGACCCGATTTTCGAGTGACGTGGGCGATGACGTGATTCGGATGTCGTATCGCCCCGCCCCTCTCATAGTGTAACGTCACTAATTAGAATTGTGGCGGGACTCTGTGAAAAGAGCTGTCAATAGTGCCTCAGGAAGCGAACGTGTTGGCACACTTTCGAAATCTTGAAACGAGAGACAGATTTAAGAGAAATCGTAGGATCCGGGTAAAAATCCGTTATATCGAAATAGTTGGCTGAGAGTTAGAGTTTGTTTTATGTAGCGGTCAGTAAAGTGAAAAACACTTTTTAGAACTCTGATTAGGAATGCTAAGTTTTAAATGTCCTCAATAAAAAAAACAAGATATCAATCATTGGCATGGCCAAGTAATTTTAGCGCGTTTTTCACATGTTGTATTTTACAATAATGCAACTAATAAACTTTTTACTAACAGAAAATAGTACTATACTTAAAAAAAATTTAAAAAAATTTAAACTTATTAAATTTAAATATGATTCGGCTCATCTAGGGCACAAATGCGACCCAATGCCGAAAACCCGAGGTCAATCGGTTGCTTATTGGCTGAGAAAAAGGTACAACAAAATATGGAACGAAGACGAAATTTGCGTCCTAATAGCGCTTTTTTTACACTAAGTGAAAAACGCGCTAATAAATACCTGTGCACCACGAAGTATCACACACAGTTTGCAGAAGTAAACGTGAAGCACACAGACATCACAAAGGAAGAAGGAATTTAAAATCATGTGTGTGTGTGTGTGTGTGTGAAGGATTGCATTACGAACATCCATTCCTTCTCCGGGATTCGAACCCAGGCCCTATGGTACCGCAGTCAGGGTCACTAATCACTCTACCGGATGGGCGGCTTTCAAAGTTATTTGAAAACAAAATAAAATAATTTTTAAATAATTTTTAAAATTTTAGAGAAATCCAAATTAAAAAAATATTGTTTTGAATAAGCTGTTGAATTTTATGGGTACATTTTTTCTTTTTTAAATTACCAATGTATTTTGAACTCAAATTTTACATGGTGTGTTTTATACTCAATTAAATCTTATGTTGTTAATTATTTCTTCTCTTCAAAGTAACTACCAATACATTAATTAAATTTTCAAATGTTATTCATGAAACTAGCTTAGAAACTTTAATTTTCCAACTATAAATACAAAGAGGTTTTCTTATCTTTGTTTTCAAAATCCCTTTAAAACTAGCATCTAAAATAATAGCAAACTGATTTATTATCAAAACTGTTAAGCTTTTAAAATACAAGTAAAATAAATAGTTATCCTCTGATTCTAAATGGAATGTTTTAGTTAAAATGTGGTTTCATCAATTGCATTAAATAAAGCTATTAGTAAAAGCCTTAAAAAAGAATAAACGTGTTTCTTAGCAAATATTTAAAACGAGTACTTTAAACATTATTACAATTGAAAAATACTAGGGGTAGTTAAATTTGTTGTAAAATTTATATTAGTAATATAAATGGAGCGTATAGATATAACCCTAATTTAATTTTGAAAATTCCAATAGTATCATCTTCAAAGAAGAATTGATTATTAATTAACATGAATATTAAAAGAGCATGCAGGGTCTTCACGACAGAGTAATTATGAGAGAACCAAGGTCAAGTGACGAGGACAAAAAATGAATTGGCATTAACTTCTACACATCCGCGTGGATTTGATTTTTATTAAATAGCCTCTGATGCAACGCGAGGGCTATTGGCAGCGGACCTCGCAATCTTAAGCTTTGACCGGTTCAGAGCAATTATCCCAGTTTCCAAATTTCCGCACCATAGCAACGCAGTGAGTACTCCAGTTCTTGAGTTAGTAATTGTCGATATTTCAATGTTGCGTTCGAGTTCTGTTTCTACTGAAGACCAATCCGAGAGGTGATGGCTAAAATATCGTTCTAGTTTTCTGAATTGCGAGGCGTTATACAACAACAAAGCGGATTTTAAATAAGAAATGTCACATTTATTCCGAAAGGTTATAACACAATGTAATGGTATCATTTAGGAGGTCGGAATTTAATGGACCTAGTTAATTTGATTATGGTCAAGTGACGAGAACGGCACCTAGGCTGATTCATTTCAAGTCACATGATATGTGCAATCACGTGTTCTCCATTGAATTATAAACTGATGTTAGACTTACATTTGTTGTACTATTTGTAGAATTTAATTTAAATTTCAAATTTTATAATTGGGTAAAGATGTTCAAATGCTAATATTCTTTAAAAAGTTTTACAAAACTAAAAAAAAAAAGACCTATCATATACGCGTACGTTTAAATCAAGTGCAATATGTTTACCTACGTAAGTTTTTATTAAAAAAAAAAATGAATTTTTGTCAACAATAATAAGTTTTTCCTGCGAAGTAAAGGTTGGTAATGGTGAAGCGCATGAACTCATAAATTGGAGATAAGTATTTTAACTTATCACGTGACTATGACTTCATATGAATTTATGACCTGATTGGTTGGAAACACGTGACTGCAGTTATCATATGACTTTGGCGTCAAATGAATTTAGCCCATTCCATTAAAAGCGCAGCAACTGACAATGGAGGTGTGAGTGGGAAACCACTCATCCAGTTGATTTAGTTTCTGTTTCACTTTAGGAGAGCGCAGAGAAAATGACGTCAAATCTCTGACAACCAAGCCCGTCTTTCAACCGGCTGCCGCATCTCGACGGAACGAGGGGAGAAAAAAGAGGAATTTCTTTAATATCAAAAGATTAAAGAGAATATTATTTTTAAGTCCGATGATGAGTCTGTGATGGAATTAGGATTACAACAAGCAACTTGATTGGAACTTTACTAATAACAATACTCACTATAAAATATTCCTTTGAATTCCTAAGAATTATTATATAAAAAGGCTTTCTTTATAACCCTTTCTTTATCCTGTTTTTTTTCTATCAAGGCATGGATGTGTGAAATGGATTGCTTCCTCAGATGTCGACCTTGTCTTTTGATCGTAGTTCAAGATTAGGAGACACGCCTACGGTAGCCTAGCGGTCAAGGTTGCGAAACTCGTGGTCGCGGGATATTGTCGAGTTGCGGGCTCGAGCCACGACATCTCTAATGATACCCCCGTGTAGAGGGGCTGAGACACGTTAAATCAGTCAAGGATCAAAAATTTCTCGTTTAAGGAATATTTAAGTTTGGAAAGTGACACACACACACACACACACACACACACACACACACACACACACACACACACACACACACACACACACACACACACACACACACACACACACACACACACACACACACCAGGTGTTACCTTGTCACTTGACCATGGTTCAAAATTAAGAGGCCCGTCGCCAATATTCCTCGTGTTGCTTAGTGTGATGTTACATAAAATAAACTCTCAATCTACATCATATATCGAGATCTCTATGTATTCATTCTGTTTAATATTCATGCTATGTAATTCGTTGTTATAATTTCATAATAATGCCAGTCTTTAATCAATATTAGCTTTTTGCGGCATATTCTTTTTGAAGAACTATCACGTACTGAACAGGATACTCAAGTTAACATGCACAATATCCGAGCTTCCACACCCCTTCTGTGGAAACGGTAGCTTAGTGGTCATGATCACGAACTCATGGCCAATGTTGTCAGGTCCTGAGTTCGACTTCTGGTAATCCTGAAAACCCACTGTTTTGAAGGGCTAATGAGCATTAAACCTGTTGCAGCCAGAATTACTCATGTTTGCATGTGGGGAAATTAAGAGACTATAGTTCCGGCTCAGTTATCATCCTTGTGACTTGATCAAGGTTCAAAATTACGGTCCGTTGCCAATAGCCTTCGATTTTTGCTTTAGAGAGCGACCTTAATAAAACACTCTCTCACTGAAAATTATGAGGGGTATTGGTTGTGGTTAGCGAGCTTTTGAGTCGAGCAAACGGAAGCTTTCAGTCAGCGAGCATCGATATTTTCCTTTTCCCCCAAATGATTCAAAACAAATCTAAGCTTCCACCTCTTAATAACTTCCCATGTTTCCAGAATCACTCTCATAACCGAAAAAAAGCGCGACTCAGTTAATTTAGATCGAACATTGCATCTTTGAACGACTCGAACGCTTTAAGAGTTTCGCTGGAGGAAAATACAAAACTAATCTAATTGATGAGTTTTCATTGAATCGCTCTTTTCTACTTAATATTCGTCATTTTATTCAGAACGCGCGAATCGATAGAAATCCTTTCATGTAACTCACCAGAAGCGGCAAGTGTGATAAGTTGGCGCCGTAAATCAGGATTCATCTCTTTCATCGCGCCAAATTACACTTGGCAATTACACACAACGATAAATTATAAATACCGAGCGAGGAAAATTGACTCGGCTTTCTGTTTATTGAATGCATTTTACCGCGGGTCTTTTGGTTTATCTTGTTTTTGTCAAGGTGTACAATGACGGCGGTGAAATATAGACTTCATTTTTAACATTTTCGATAAATGCATTTCTTCTTTCTGTGGAGTTGGCGAACATCTATTTTGTTTCGAAACGCTTTGGATGATTTGGAGATATATTTTCCCAAAAGGCGTTTTAAGTATAATGCTGCTTATGCAAATACGAAACGATGTTTGATAGAAATTTATGCGCGGCTTGGGCGATGCTCTTTTTCTGTTTCCAAATTATGTACATTTACGTTAAGAGAGTGATATTTTATTTGAACGCGAATGAAAGATAAACGCTATTTAAGTTTATTTTTGACTTAGATAAATATTAAAATTGTTGTTGTTTCTAATGCTACCTAATTGACGGTTTCTCATTGAGGCTCACGTAATTCATCGTGGAAAGGGGATAGATTTTTACGCTTGCCGTTATCCCCAGCTTTAAGCACCAGACAAGTGACAGAACAATTTGGCTTGGTTTCATCCCAATTTAGGGGGGGAGGGGCACAACCTGAGAGGATGCCAGGGACCTTCCACCTCTCTTTCCTTCCCGCCAATTTCTCGAAAGAACTTTCCACTTGACAAATTTGTAGAGTCCTCAAGTGGCAAGTGGCGTGTAAATTACTTAGTTTCTACCTCCGTAGGGGATGTACCTCCTTATCAAAATTATTATAATTTATAAACTTAAATTGTGATTGCTTAAAGTGAATTTTGAAGAAAAATTGAAAAAAGTGTGAGAATGGGCAATGGCAAAAAGCCTGCTATGGGGCAAAAGCCTGCCTCTAATGGCAAAAAGCCTGCTATAAAATAACGAGCGGACGCAGTCCGCTCGCCATGGTACGAGAGACCCAAGAAAAATTTTCCCGGGTGGACAGAACCTCCCAACAATCTGAGTGGACAGGACATCTCAGTCTGTTAGTGGGCGTGGAAACGAATGGAACGCTCTGTGATTGGTCATGTAGAGTCCTCATATACCGCACATTTGCAAACATCCGTGAGTTCTACGGGGTTTGAACACAGACTCTATGCATTGGAGTCAGCTTCACTAAACACTACATCGGATGGGTGACATATTAATATTGTAGTAATTTTAATCAAAGCATTTTTTAAGATGGGAAAGCAAACTGCTGACTCATTGTAATGATATAGATTATAGATTTTTGTGGGTGGCGGGTTGGGGTGTAGATCCGAATTTTTTAATTATTTTCTAATTATGATTCATACTAGAACTCATTACTTCTAATTCATGCTAGATTTTTGTTAGTTTTCCGAGAAATTAAGTAAACTTTATACTTCACTCTAGTTCTTGTGCCCCATTTTAAGGCTATCCAGTCACATCAAACTCTAACCATTCTATTGGCAACCATGCCTCAAAATAAAAAGGAATTTTTTTTTTAAGAAGCTGTATTCTTTCTTTGTAAAGTGAAATACATCCCTGTTCTCTTTAGACTATTTGTGAGATCCATACGGAAATTAATTCTTTGATTATTTAGAAACATCTTGAAATAGGATTAATTTTGAAAAGTTATTTCCATCGGCCACTCGTAAGCAACCTAATTTCTATGTGTTGTTCTACACAGTTTGACAACGGGCTGGCTAAGACGTAGCTGAGCTCTTTCAGAAAGACCAGATAGCATTTTTGAAGCTTGAAGTTAATTTCAGAACTTGGCTTCAAGCCTCAAAGATGTCTTCTGGAAGAAGTCGAAATTCCAGGGACTCCAAACACAACCACACTAAAATTTTTATGACTTCAGGTGTTGTTTCTAATCCATTCGGTGCTGCAGGAACCAATTGCTGAAAAGACTATTTCAACTGTGGTGAGATGGCAGAAAATATTGTGCAGCACAGCCAAATTTAATAAACACAGAAATTTTAAAATAGAGGGATCAGAAATGTCTCGGGCGTTTACAAGAATGAACATATCTATGGACATATTAAAAGTAGCAAATACACTAACGGAGAAAAAAATACCAACACCAAGAAAAAACTAATGTAGATTAATGAAATTTGGACATTGTAATTGTCTAGTTAACATAATTAATTGATTAAATTTTTAAAACCACAAGTTAATGTAAGCTCAAGATAATACATTTCAAATATGATATGCTGTTACATTAATAGTCGGTGTAACCTCCTGAATTTTGAATGCAAGTGTGCATGCATTGTGTCATATAGGTGCCGAATGTCACTTTGGGGTATGGAGATTAATGTCTGTTGTAATAGTTGTGTCAATACACTGGGACGGCCAGTGCTGACTGTGGTTGATGCTGGAGTAGTTATCCAATGATATCCCATACGTGTTCAAATGGAGACAAATCTGGTGATTTTCAACACTCTGTAGAGAACGTTGCGTTACAACAGCGGAGAGAGGGCAAGCGTTATCCTGTTGGAAAACTCCTCCCTCGAATGCTGTTCATGAATGGCAGTACCCAGACTGATGTAAAAGTTTGCAGTCAGTGTATCTGGGATAACCACGGGAGTTCTCATGCTGTCACAAGCAATTGCTGCCCAGACCATGACTACAGGTGTAGGTTCAGTGTGTCTAGGCCACAGACAGTTTAGTTGCACGTGTTCACCTGGCCTCCTTCTGATTAAAACATGACCATCACTGCCACCAAGGAAGAACCTGTTTTCATCAGAAAATACAACAGATCTCCACTCCGTCCTCCAATGAGCTCTGGCTTAACACCAATGGCGTCGCAAACGGCAATGACTTGGAGACAGTAGAATACACGCTACAGCGCTCCTGGCTCGGAGCTGTCCTTGAAGTAACCGATTTCTAGCAGTTCTGATACCAACTGCCGCTCAAATTTCTGCCACAGACGCAGTACGATGAGGCACAGCTGTATATAGAATGCGGCGGTCTTCCCTTCCAGTAGGACGCCTGGAACCCGTTTTTTTTGAGACAGTACCATCCCTTGACCACTGCTCCCAACAATCATGCGTAGTGGATACATTCCGGCCAAATCTATTTGCAATATCGCGGATAGAAAAACCACTTTCTCGTAGCCCTATTACATGACCTCGTTTAAACACGGTGAGCTGATGATAATCGTTTCTTTTTCTTGAAGAAATTATTAGTTAACACATTAACTCAATACGTTAAATTTCATAGACAAATAACGCTCACGAACTTTACAGCACGCATTTAAGACAACCCTGATTTGTGGACGTTTTTAGTGGCCACTTAAGCGCTAAATTTAAATCTATGTCACTTTTTAGATGTATAAACACGCCTACTAAATTTCGTTCATCTAACACAAGTCTTTCTTGGTGTTGGGAGTCTTTTCCCCTTCAGTGTTTGATGTGCTATTAGCAACTTTTAGCTAAATATAACTAATGCATTATAGCAGTGCACAGTGTTGCCTAATTTTTGAAATGTGTTAAAAATCAGAATTCGTGTTTGATATATTGGTACAAAAGACTGAAATTCATGATCACATTCCTTATTATGAGACAATGCCTTAGAAATTGTGTTTAATCAAATAATGTTTAAAAAAAAGACTCTTTTTGGAACCGTATAACTTCAAATTCGTGTAAAAAAGTGTTTAAAAACAGTTGGGAGGGGGTAGTACAAACTTTAATTCAAAAATTGATTGCTGTAAATAGCATTATAGTGCATTCTTTTTTCTTAACCTGTCTCTCTAGATTATGTTATTTAATGTGAAACAGATATTTTACTCATTAATTACAGCTAAGAAATCATATCCAGTTTTCTATATCAGTTGCATCACAATTAAATTATAGAGAAATTTTCACTCGTAAAAACCAAAATGGAGGAGTTACGGATACTATTTGAGAAATTTAATTTTCTCGGTCCTTTCAACTACTCTTAAGGATTTAGTTATATTTTAGTTGTAATTATGGATGCTTGAATTATACATTAAGTGTTGCGTAAAACATAAATCTGCATTTTAAATTATTTAAAAAAATCTAATACATTTATTTATTTTCCATTTCAGATTGAAATTTTGTGATGATAGAATTTAACGCCGTAAGGAAAGATAAAATGTAAGTAAAATCATATTCTTTAAATTCTAATAATTCATGAATTTTTTATTAGTCTTTGAACATAAACATATAATGTTTCAAATACTTGGAATATTTATGAAATTTTCTTAATATTTTTGATATATAAGTTAAAATAAAATCCTCTACCACATAATAAAATTACAGGAGCGACAAATACAAATGAAATTAAATTGAAATCTCTAGTTTCAACTTTTACACATGCAAAAGCTCTTTGAATTTTAATTTAAGTGCGGTTTTTAATTTGAATGATAGCCAAAAATATAAGGAAAAATTATTATCTTGTATGTTATATTGCAGTATATGTGTATGAGACTTGTTCAAAAATGTCCAACCATAATTTTCAAATGTATGAAGCCAGAGAAATATGATTTGGTGAATATATGCAGGTGATTTTAATGCCCATGCGTAAATTTTTTCCGCATTCAGATGTTGTCAGTAGCCGTTTTTCCTAAAATGAGAGAAATTTGAACTACACAGCTACATTTAACTTTGTGTAAATTATGGAGGTTCCTGGGTAGAAACTATATGCAGCTATATGTAAAATTCAGCATAATTCCTTGAAATGTTTTGTCAGTTTGCCTAAAATGAAATTCTTACGATTTCACTTTGTAACTCATCTGCATTCTGCCGATGATTAACAGCTTCTGAAGGCAAGATAATATCCACTCATATGTGTATTAGAATCAATTAAATACATACACGAAATTATATTTCTCTAGCTTCGTTATTTTATGGAAGAAAATTAAGAATTCTTTTCTCTCTATATGAAACTCTTATTTATGAGCACAAAAGAAATCTTAAGAAATCTAACTACTTTCAAAACGGCAATTTTCGACCACATTGGCGACTTTTATTAAAACTTGTTTCGTAGTTCATACTTTCCTTTTTCTAAAACAGTTTACATTTTGTTCCAGGTGCTTTAGGAAAAAAGTTATAATAATTATTAAATACTTTATCTGAAGTAAAATAAAACTGAATGTAAATCTATTTTTTTTCATAAATTATCGATTTACACGAAATCTCAAAAGCTTATATAGATACTTATTCTCTTTTGGAGATTTTAGCATACTTTACAAAATAATACTGGAAATGAAATGAAACAAAAATGTTTTTGTTCATGACATATTTTTATACTTATGAGTCTTCGTAGAAATATTAATTTCTAGAACGTTAACCGTTTAAATTAATTAAAAATTTCTACAAAACCCCTCTCAGTTTCTCAAAAAAAGAAAAAAAAAACAAAACAAAAAAACCATGTTTTTAAACCTTTTTTATTTTTTTGTGTTTATATTTGGCAATTCTCTAAAATATGTAAAATGCCATTCAAAAATCCAATTTAAAAAAAATTTCTTCCGACGTAGTTGTTATTTTAAAAGAATGTTTTTGTATATCCACTAAGAAAGCTATCCTTTTAAAAATGGAGGAAATATGAATGTTTATGAATCCACTTGGAATAATATCTATATATTCTTAAAGTTACAATCAGTCATGTCTTTTATAGTTTGAAAATGCTTTTATGATCGTTTCGAATTTCTTTTATTCATATCTTTTCATTGCAAACTATATTTCGCTTTATATGAAAAAGAATTCCCATTGTCTTTAAATGCTATTTTCTTTAAAAAACCTATATAAAATAAATTATTTGTTGCTGTTACTTAAAGTGTATTGCATTTGTAACAATTGTTATTAAGGAATGTTACATTATTTGTCCTCACTGTACCATATTATTAATGACTAAATCACAGTTTTTTATAAACATTTTTGAATGAGATTTATACATTTAAAATCCGTTTTATTGGTCAGATGGAATTTTACTAATATTCTTTGCAAAACAGTTCTTGTTATTTTGATGATGAAAATAAATAAACAAATTTTGTTCATAAAACCAATAATTTTGCATTTAAACTCTAAAGGATTATTGAAACTAAATATTAGCAATAAATGTAAAGAAATCCGTTTTGATGATATCTATCGTTTGTTTGAGCAATTGACGTGTTTGAAAGGAAGCAAGACGTGTGTAAATTAAAATTCAGTTCTTCAAGAATATACATTTGGATTCAAAATATTCCTACATTCTAAGTAAAGGAGCATAATCTTTCCATAGATTGAAAGCTATCGCTTGTGAAATTTGTGTTGTATCGACAGCTTATCGATTCATATTCACATACAATCAGCAATACAAAGCAACATAGATGCTTCCTTCCTGATTTTCAAACTGAACCTGTCTTTATATTTTTCAATGGCCTTTGTTCCGCACTTTCTTGTCTAAATAGTTCTAAGTTCAATATTATGTGAGTAATTTTGTTAAATTTGAACCGCGGAAGGGTTTGTACTTACTATTACCTGTTAATCAGTAAGTACTGGTAAACAGTTCATAAGTTTAACGGCTCATGTAAATATTTAAGAAACCAAATTTCAAAATTTGATGATGTTTTTAATCTTTATCCTCGAAATGAAAAAGTATTGAAATCCGGATTAGTTAACCAACTTAGTTAAAGTGTATAGAGTGCCATTTGGGGATTTGGATAACTTTTAAATATCGCCAAAATTATGTTAAAGGTCCCTGCGAAACTTAATATCAAGAGGGTTATCCGAAAAATAATTAACCAGAATAAAATTGTTACGGAGGACCAGTAAAATCACCAAATTTGGAGAATTCCTTATTTTATTTTAACAAAAACATTGAGACAACTACATACTTTTGATCTTTCCTGATTTCAAAAGGAAAGATCTTTTGCTTTTGATGTATCTTCACGTGTGGAATGTGAAAAAACACTTGAAAAAGTCTTCAGATTTAATTTCATAATGATGCACTAATTGCCACTCTTTTTATATCATTCGTTGTTTCTTCATTCTTCGTGATTTCCAACATGTTTCAAGCTATTTCTAAAAGTTTTCTAAGTATTACATTTTAATAGGGAAGTTTTTACGAATTTTTCATTTTAAATTTATCTTTCATCTTCTATTTAGGGAGGTTATTTTTAAATTTCTCCTAGGTACAGCTTCCTGCAGCTAAAATGGGGGAGTGACTTATCACCCAATTTTGTATAAAGGATATGAACAAAATGCGTTTAAAGAATGAGGTAAATTACTGTGAAGTTATAATCACATGATAAATTCAACCTCGTGTTTGCAACCAATCTGTTCATGCGCTTCACTTTTGCCAACTTTTGCTTTTTACAGAAACTTTCTCTTAAGAGGTACATATTTGTCAACAACAATAACACACATCGGTAAACAAAATGAACTTAATTTAAAAGTACACATACAACCTGATAACTTTTGTCTAATTTAAAAATTTTTTTGAAGAATCTTTATACTTGAGCATTTTTACCCAATCACCAAACATGAAATTGTTCCTAATTTTACGAGTAAAACAATTGGTACAATTTCAATGCTACTTTTGAATTCAACCGAGAACACGTGTAAACGTGGGCTAATTTTACCTTGTATACATCATGAAATTAGCCCATTTAAAAAAAAAAAAAAATTAAGAAAATGTCCACTAGGTGTCGCTCTGCATTTTTATTGTTTGGCAAATTTAACAAAAGAAAGAGTGTCCACATGAGATGCATAAACAATGTGAAGGATTCAAAACAAGTTGAATAAATTTTAAATTATTTCGTTCATCTCAATTCTCTTGTTATTAAGTTTCCCATTTGTATTTCCATTTTGTATAAGTAAGTATCCCATGCCGTTCGATGACATGGGGATCAAAAAATTATCAATAAATGTTCAAATTGTTTATCTATCATTTCCTTTGTTAAATTTGCTGTTTTTCCATGTAAATCTCAATCCAGTAAAAAATTTTTTAAACTAAAAAATATTTCTTTTTGGAATTTCTTGAGGGTTTTGTGGAAGATGTGATAGGTTGGTTGCTGCTTTGGGGACAGGATGATTTGAACTGCTCACCTACGGGCCCGGAGACCACACTTTGCATGCGTTATACAACTGGGACGAAAAGGAATCCCTGTTCGAGCCAGTCGCTAAGCGCTTTTATTTCTATCCTTTGTTCGTTGCTACTTAAAGGAGAAGGAATTGCTCCAAATGGACATCTCATGTAAAATCCATACATCAAAATTTGGTGGCAATCCACTCATCCGTTTTAGCTGCAGGATTGGGTTATACGGGAAGCTTATTATAACTGCATTGTATTGATCAGGGGTGGGCAGACTTTTCCTCGGTACAGGCTACTTCTAATTTTTTCAATGTGTTTTGGTCCACCGAGTGGTGTAGGTGTGGTGAGGAAAGAAAAAGTTCCACGATATTTAATATAAGTTTATAATAAATACGAAAAATGTACTTGCCTACATACCTGAAATAAACAAACGCACAATTTTAAAACCGCGTTTAAAGCAAAATGGAAGATACAAACATAATAATAATAGCCTCAAATATAATATCGGATGATGCATTTATTATAAAATAATTCAAAACATATAAAAAAATAAATTATTTTTATCTTTAGTTAGTTCTTGAAGTTATAGAGTTATAGTCAGTAGAAGACTTAGTCAGCATACTGTCAGTCAATCCTAAATAATTCGGTATAGAATTACAAACTGCTAATCTTCCAGAGGTCACCCCAAAATGCCTTAGCGGCTCACCGTCGATCGCGATCGACTTAATGCTCACCCTTGGTATAGATACTCGAAAGCGAAAAATGCATTTTTACTGCGTACAACCAACACATGATACGATATGGAACATTGGAAAAATAACAAATGAAATTCATTATGACACAAGGGACTTAATTCTTTTTGTATATTTGACAATATTCGTATTGATAATTATTGAAACCATTATATTAATAAAATATTTTTTATTTATAAACATTTTAAGACTAAATACCAAGGGAGCCAATCTTGAAATTAACAAAATTGGTATTTATGGCATGTGTATATTTACTGCAATTTAAACAATCGATATATTTAGTATTAAAATTAGCTCATTTAAAATAACTGAATGAAATTTATTTTCAGGAGTTGAATTGGATATTTTATACTTCACGTTAATGCAGATCCCAAACAAATTTTGACCGGAAATTTTACAAAGACCCTTTATTTAAGTTTCTTAAACAGAAAAAAGTAAAGTAAAACCGGTATCGTCAGCTTTGGCTAATGGAGAGAAAAGTTTTTAAGTTTACTTTGAGCGCTTATACAAACAGGGGGCCCTCTGCACGGATTCTCCAAAACTATAAAAGCGCTTATGTTTCACCATCAGAATTAGTTCGGAATATGTACATTGTGCAATATACACAAAGGGGTACGTAATGGGAAAAAAGGGAGAAAAGATTATATTTCTTGTTTGGAAAGTTTGGAATATTAAAAAAAATTCTCAGATAATCTCTTTTTATTAACTATGTTTTTATTGTATTGGTAAAATTTTCTGTAGCTTAAATAACGAGTATATAACCAAAACTAAAAATATATATACAAGTAGTTTGAAAGTAACGTTACAATGTTAAGAAAACATCGAAATGAAAATATTTACTATGGAGTTATTTATAATACATAAATACTTTATTACTAAACTAGTAAACTAGTTGATAACGAGTTGTAAGCTGATAATGGTGACACAGTACACTGGAATTATTTCAGTAATGCGAAGAATAGATAAAAATTATATTTAATGATATAAAATGCCGTTTATATGTATATATATACATATTTGAAGTTTATTTTACATTTCTCTTTCCTTTTCTAATGCCTTACTACGAAATGCTGTCTTCATTAAAAATAAATGTAAAAAAATAATTTAAACAAGGGAAAATGTAGCATCACTCTAAAATTAGATTCTAAAAATTTGTTCACATGCATGTTTTTAAATAAATAATTCGGCTTTAGAAGTATATATCTTTTATGTAAAGGGGAATGGTACGGAGTAAAATCTGTATATAAATAAAGGTAAAATACTTCTAGAATACATAATGAAACATCAAAGAATTTTATTTCGTTTTGCTTAAGCAGTTTGCGAATTGGGAGAGACACATATACACATATTTATAATATCTAAGATGAATTTAAATATTTGATATATAATTTAACTTATTACATTTTATTATTTTAGTGAAAGAGTTTACGTTTTTAAATCTGCTTACTAAAAACACATGAAATATTTTTTGAAAAGTGTTCGATGTGATAATGCTTTTCATCAAAAAATCATTTGGCAACATTGAATCAAATGGTAACATTTATTATTAACTGGTTAAAACTCGTTAATGCAGCGCGATTTTATTAAAATAATACTCCACATCATTCATTCTCGATTACATTGTAGCAACCCTTCTTGTCAAAATTATTTCGAAAACTGTTTATTTTGGTGCCATAATGATAATTTAAATACTTACTCGGTGCATTTTAATAATAACCCTAAATCTATTAAAAATATTCTACTATTTCGCCGTTTTGCATTTTTATTCGACTTTAAAACCATTTATGACAGAGGAACACTTAGAGGTTTTCTGGAACAAAATATTGGGTTAAAAATTTAATGTAATTTTAATTGAAGTTCTATTACGAGGAATCGATCGTCTGCTTGCTTCAAGGGAGTTGCTTATTCTGAAGAATTAATTATTCTAATGAGAATGCCTAATTATATCAATGATATTCAATATTTCTAACGCTAATGAGTGATACTAGGTTAAATAATAATGTAAAAACTCGTGCCGATTTTTAATGAAATGAGGACGAAGGAAACTTTTTTATTAATTAAAAGCTTTTATTTAACTTACAATGTATGTATGTATGTATGTATGTATGTAATTTGTTCGGGTGGAATCTTGCAACTCCATTTTGAAGCTGATATCTTCCTCCCATTGAGCTGAAATTTTGTATACACGTTTAGTTTGGATGACAATGCATGTTTTGACCATTTATATTCCGATATTGCAATTAATTAAAAAGATATTAATTAAAAACGTTAAACTAGTTTTGGGCGCCAACTTGGATATATCTACATTGTTGTAATAATTTTATTGTTACAACAATGACAAAAGTTGGCGTCGAAAATCGGTTTTCAGCCAAACTGGAATTTCATAACGTTGCGCTATTGACAGTACTAATTAACTTTGTCTAAAAAATAATTACATTTCTACAACGTAAAAATAATCTAATTTCTACAACGTATGCAATTTTTTTACAAATTTCTATCTATTTTCTTGGATTTAAATTCAAAACAAAAAGTAGAGCTATTTTCAAGTAGATTGGTACATTGTATACCTTTCTCAACGCTGACAAGTTAAACTGAGATGGAGTATTGAAGAAATTCTTTAAATAATTTATCTAACTTTAATCTATGAAACTCAGACAAAAAATAATTACAGAATCGGAAAGATCATTTTCTTATGTATCTTACCCATCAAAAAGGAATCCGCTAGGAAAACAATAAGAGAAAAATATTATCTAGAAATGCAATATATTTTCGATTAAAAAAAATAATTTTATAATAAAATGAAGGAATTTTTTAAAGAAATTTTCTAATTTTAAGCCTACAAGTAATTTAAATATACCTCATTTGATCACCAGTAATCTAAACACAACACTACGACATGTGTCCTTAAATTTAATTACAAATAGAATCTGTTAATTTTATTTGAATTTAATAATTGATTTTTTCAAAATCAAGTTTCTAAAGATGATCTTAGCAATTAAAAAAAAAAAATAGATTCTTACGTAGAAGATATTCAATGTCCAGCAAAAAATTATCATTATTTGATAAAACTTTCTTTTTTGATTACAAAATGTGTTTTGAGTCTTAAGCATTTTATTGATTAATACAAATATTTAAATGCCTTTTGAAGTTTTTTAATAAACAACTAAAATTTTCTTCTAATATATTAGAGAAATATATCCCTTATCTTCAAAATATTTCAAATAAATAATATATTCTTTAAGTTTTTCAAAAATAGTCAAAATTTTAATTAAACATTTAATAACTTTGTCATTTATGAAGATAATCTCACTAAACCTTTTTTTTTCGTGTGTAGAACAATGTTACCCAAAATCTGCACGAAGATTGAAAAAATTGCTTAAAAATTACGGATTTGAAAAAATTGTGTTTTTAGTCTAATACCCCATTTTGCGAGAATTAATTCAGCTAAACCAGGGATGGCGAACCAGCGTTCAATGAGTTGAACAGGCTGAGAAACCTGTCCAGCGATAACTAAAAAGTAAAAAATAAATTAAATGTAAAAAAACTTTTTTAAGAACAAGCTTTTATTTAAACGCTCTAAAAGGAATAAAATAAACTTTTCCTTTAAAACTTTTTTTACTATCAACTTATAACGTCATTACACAATTTATATGATATAAAAGCTTGTCGCGAGATTTAACTGTGTAGATAAACAAGTAAAATAAAGAACTTGACCTGATTGATTTTGGTTTTTAAAAATTCAAACTAAGTAAATATGAGTACTTAAATATTGCGACAAGCTTTTATATCATATAAATTGTGTAATGACGTTATAAGTTGATAGTAAAAAAAGTTTTAAAGGAAAAGTTTATTTTATTCCTTTTAGAGCGTTTAAATAAAAGCTTGTTCTTAAAAAAGTTTTTTTACATTTAATTTATTTAAAGATATTTTTTTGTTGTTGCTTTAATGCCTTTGAATGCTTTCTTCATGCTATATCTAAAAATATTATCCGGTACATGAATAAATCCCGTCGATAACTTTCGCCAAACCGTTGGCTCAGTGGCTTGGAGGTAACGTGCCCGCTTCGTAAGCACCAGGTTGCGGGTTCGATTCCATTTAAGTCGATAGATTTTCTGGATGCGAATATCATAGGCACTATGATTATGCGGCATGTAAAAGATCCCTTGTGTTCGAATTTGTCGCTACTACTCTCGGCAAAATTTAGCGTGCGACAAGAGCTTTAATTGAATAAAAGCAAGCGTCAAAAATTTGGTAGCGGTAGCCGCCACTAGATGGTGCCACCAATGAAATGGTTCTCACACTTAAAGACTTGCAGTGTATGCAAAATCTTAGCTTCTAAAATGCACAACCCCTTCACACAATAGATAAAAAAATAACTTTCCTTACATGGATATCAACCAACACTGAGGATTTGATGCAATTTTAATTATACATGTAGCACTTCCCCACGAGGGTATTTGACTCACATAAGCGTGAAGTGGAAGTTTGGATGAGGGAATCCTAAATCAGGTTTTGTCCTCATCACTTGATCAGCGAAGTGTATCACTAACAGAAATCTTTGAAATTATATAAATATCGCTCAAAGTTTTGTTAAAACCTTCCTTTTTTTCTGATGTAAAGAAATACAACTGCTGAATAACGAAGTTGTGTGAGTGGGTGGTTGTTTTTTCGGGGTTGGGAGGGGTTAAAGGCTATAAAATCTTTAGAGTGAATTCTCTCTCATCGGATATTCTGCTAATAGTCTTCGTGTTGTTTCATAAAAGTACGTTAAACAGCGAACAGTGAATCGAATAAAACCAGATTCTGGATCCATAGCTCGACTCTATCAACCTTGGTGAAGTATCGTGGCCGCTGTAACCTAGTGGTCAAAGTGGCTCAGTGACCGGTGTATCATGAGTTCGAGCCCTAGTGCCATTGAATACTCGCCGAGTATAAAGGGCTTGTGTGTGTGGGGGGCGGGACGTTTAATCTTCCGAAGTTCAAAGTTTTTCTATTGGGGTGGTGTGAAAGTTCGGAGTGGGGTTGACAGCTTGGACGTTGTCTGCGTCACTTGACCTGTGGCCACGGTAGCGTTGTGGTTAAGGTAGCGTGTGCCATTGCTGATAGCTGGTGTGTGTCATAAGTTCGATCCTAGTGCCGTTGAAGAATCACCGTATAGAAGGGGTCGATGCTCGTTAAACGTTCTTCTGTTGATGTGGGTGGGAAGATAGAAGAGGGGAGTGGCAGCTCAGGTGTCATCCCTTGACCATGGTTTAAAATTACGAGGTCCGTCACCAATAGCCCTCGTGTTGCTTTATAGTGCTACATTATCACTCGCACTTGCACTCA
The DNA here is from genome assembly GCA_019973975.1 of Trichonephila clavata. NCBI lineage: Eukaryota > Metazoa > Arthropoda > Arachnida > Araneae > Nephilidae > Trichonephila > Trichonephila clavata. The sequence goes on along the minus strand of BMAO01003890.1, from coordinate 117,153 downwards.
CTCGTCGCGGTAGCCTAGTGGTCAAGGTAACGGACTCGTGGTCGGCGTGTCGTGAGATAGAGCTTAGTGCCGCTGAAGACCCGGATGCATGTTAAATCTGCGATGCATGTTAAATCTGTTGAGAGCTCAAACGTCCTCCCGTTGGTGTGGTGTGGTAGTTAGGAGAAATCAGGTGTCGTCCTCGTCACTTGATCGTGGTTCAAAGTTAAGTGGTCCATCAAAAAAAGCCATCGTGTTGCTGAACATTAAGGCGTTAAAAATCACTCACTCACACGTCACTTCACCATGGTTCAGATTTGCGAGGTCCGTTGCCAATAGCCATCGTGTTGTTTCATAATGTAACGTTAATAAGCACCTACTCACTTGGAGAAGAATTTTACGATTTTAATTATTGCGCCACTGTTAATTCATTATAATAATATTAACCATTTAACTGAAGAATATACATAAAATTTTTTGAATAGGTCATTTTCGTATAAGTTTTAATAGAAGTAAGTACGAGTACAATTATATATTATTAAAAGCAAACATATTTATCCGATTTATTATAGAAAGAACAATGGCGTAAAAACAAAGTAGCAGTTTTATCCCTAGTTAAGTACTTGGAAAACACGAGCACCGAGAACCGAATAACTAGTTTCTAAGGCACACGACAGGCTAAATACATCTTGGCGAGTATGTGCACGCCACGCTATCTACTTAAAACAAACGGGCTGTAGAACAAGTTGTGCCCGGGCACAACTTTGTCAGCAGCGTTTATTAATGCAACACGACCCGATGAGTAATTGGACATGCTCCAGCGACCTTCTAAATGCTCAACTAAGTCCCGGCTATTAATTATTCAAATGCGTTACACCGTTCCGACTCCCTGCATTCCTTCTCAAACTAACCTGATGCAATTTCATTAAGTGATCTCTATTAAATTCGAACAATTACGCGCTGCATATGAGGATGGAATGATATTCCAAATGTGCTTTTCGGGAGGAGAGTGCGTGAAATTCCTGTCTTATATTCGTTTAGCGCGTACTTATCCCATTTGAATCGAGTGAAATTTGTTCTTTTTTTGCCTTAACATGTGGTTAAAAGTAACAGTTACAATAGTTACGAAGGTAATGGCGATGAACCTCGTAATTTTGAACCTCGGGCTAGTGACTAGGGCGACACCTAAGTGGGTACCCTCCTCTCCTAACTACCACAATAATGGAGGACAGATTTAACGAGAATCGACCTCCTCTACACGGTGGGTCTTCAGTGAACTCGAACACGAGATATTGCAGCTACGAGTTCGTGACCATAATCATTAGGTTACCACAGCCACAAATATGTAGTTTTTAAAAATTATATTTTTCTCCACAATAAGGAATTTCTCAATTGAAATTTTTATAATTTTATCTAATAATTCATTTAAAGTTCTAAGTTCCAGCACATTAAGTCTAATCGAAGACTGCGACAAAGACTAAAACCATCTACGGTTGTATACAAAATAACGATGAGCAAGTCAATGCACAAATGTAGAGAGGGAAAGTTGAAGTAGAAGTAAAACAGTATTCACACTAATTTACATTTAAAGTTTTCATGAGCGAGTCACCAGGACTCGAACCCGTGGCACTCTCGTCACGAATTCGCAACCGTAACCACTTGGCTATCAAGACCACCGTGTAGCCTTTGTGAGTGCGACGTTTAAAAACATTTACTCTCCTTTGAGAGTGATTCACATAAAGGATGTAATTGCGGGAAATATTTCTCGCAGTTGGTTCCTTAACCAAATTATTAATATTAATTCATTCAAACGGAAAAAAAGGTATCCTCCCGAAAGCAAGGAAAAGAACTGACGAATTCCTTTCGGATATGACAAAGAAATCTTATGAAGCTTAAGTGATGATGGATGACACATTCCGGAATCAGTCATACTGACGGGGAATAAAAAAAAATATACATCATATTATTCCCGAAAAAACAAAACCGAATTATGATAGCGTCTTTCATCATGAAAAAAAAATATCTTATTTTCCAAAGAAAAATCTGTTTCACAATATCTAGATACTTTGCAGAATATGAAATGTACTGTAGGTCAGCACTCCAACGTCCTAACGCAGTGGTTATCAACCACTGTACCGCGGCACTTTCGTGTGTCGCCAAATTTTTTAAAAAAAATTATTAAATGTACACTGAGAAAAAATTTACAAAAAAATTCGAGCCGAATTATTCGACTTTTGGCTGTTTTATGGAAATAAACTATTCATAAAATTGTTATTGTATAGTTGAAAACACTAGAGGAGTTATTCATTACTTCCTAAATTTCGATATAAAAAGAATTGATTGGATTCGTAATCCATTTGTGATAACAGAAACGTCGGTACAGTAAAGCGTCGTTTATCCGAATCAATTGAACTGTTCGGATACGCGATTGTTCGGATAACCGAAAACCGAATGCGACCGGACACTATACGAATATTGAAAATCATCACATGCAGGAAACGTGCTTGAAGAAAAAGCAAAATAGGTGCAAAATGTCGTAATTTTACCTTTATTGTGAAAAACAATCACTTATTTTTCGCTGCACCTTTGTACACCTTTGTTTTTAGTTACAAGGTCTCTGGTTCTCTTGAGCAGCAGTAGTTGAGTAGGACAGCACTCTGTTGTTCGTACCACTCCATAGCTGTCTTTAAAACAGGAAACGCGTTAGCATTTAATGGAGCCTTGCTACTTTCGTTGTTGCTGTTGTTGTACTCGTCTTCATCCGTTTCATCGTCAACAGGGTTGGATTCTTCTTGCACGGAAGTCACAATCATGTCACCATTTAGCATTTAAATACACAGTCTTCTGCATCGCTCCGCTTTCTCCCTTCGCGAAACGGTTCAATGTTTCAAGTTTTGTCTCTTGTTCAAGACGTTGCTCTTCCTTTTTGAATTCGAAACCATAGCAGTTCACAACTCAACAAAAGAGCACGTACCCCTCACTTGGAAACAAAATGACCTAATATTCCGCGCAGATGTTTACCAAATCACCCAACTGAAATTCCCCAAGTATCCCTCCCCTTGGGTTTTCCCGTCACTTTTGGCCTCACGGGAAACAACTGTTGAGCATTGCACTATTCGAAAACATATTCATAAACAGTACATATAGTTGACAAAAAAAAAAAAAAACTGATTTGGATATTTGACTCTTCGGATAATAAACGTTCGGATAAACAACGCTCTACTCTATGTGAATTAATTTTGAATGAAGAACAAGAACTAATTTCACTCTGTAAAAAAAAAGAGATTTAATTCCAAAACATTCGGAAGAGTCAATTAATTCATTCTGGATTAAAATTAGAGGTGATTATCCCATTATAATCCACCCTTCCCCCAGAAAAGCTTTAAAAATATTATTATAAAATTTTCTATAGCTTATTTGTGTGAATTCAGAGTTTCAGCATTAATAAATATAAAAACGTAAAAAAAGATCAAAAATTTTTAATATATGTGACGAAATGAGAGTGGTATATCATCTTTACGACCCAATTTAAAAGAAATATTATTAAAAATCATCAAGATTAAATTTAGCATTAAATGTATTCTTATAATGAATTTGTAATTATTTACTCAATAAACATTTTGTTGTCTTTGTCGTACGTATTATTTTATTTAACATTGAAAATTATTACCATAAACTACTTGACATGGTATGTTATAGATAAGTAAAACTCTTTTAAATTTACTTTTTTTTGTCTTTTGAGGAAAAGACATGCGGCTTTCTGACGCTGCTAGTTGTGATTTTCTGAAGGCATTCCTGTTTCGATGTAGAAAGAGTACTTTCATTTTACAAACAAAAATTATATTGCCTGATAAAAAGTTAAAACTTTACGCAATCGTTAGTTTCAAATTTGAGCGTAGCTTAATTACAGAGTTTAAGGTATCTAACTATATACCAAGTTTAATATTTTCCATAAAAAAAAAAAAAAAAAAAAAAAAAAAAAAAAAAAAAAAAAAAAAAAAAAAAAATCATTCATAGAAAAAAAACTACAAGTGTTTTTGTAAAAGCAGATGTCTCTACTTTAAGCAAGATATGATATATGATAATGTATGATAATATATATATGATATATAATATAATATAATATATAATATAATATAATATATAATATGTCGTACTTTAAAATGTGCTTTACTCGAAACGTGTTTTGTTTTTTGAAAATGCTCGAGCGTAGTAAGCGATTGCTGAAATTTTTTTGTATGTTTTGTATAACAGTAAGTGTTTTACCCTTCAAATTTATCAATCACTGTTTTATTACAAAATTTACAGTCTCTTATGTGAATATAATCACTGTTTTTTTAAGCAGTTTCATATAATCACTGAGAAAAAATGCTCTAAATGAGAGAGAGAGAGATAGATGTTTTTCGCGTTTATTTATTATTTTTTCTTTTTTCCTTTGTATTATGTGATTAATACTTACTTCTGTAAGCCCTGTGTGATACTTTGTGGTGCACGGGGATTTTATCATTGTTTTCCAATAAAAAAAAAATTTAAATAGAGTGTGCTTTTTTTTTCTTACTAGAAATTGAATAACTGTATGAAGTTTTTTTCCCGTTTTTTTTTAAAAAAGTTTTTTTACTCTTGGCAATCATTCATAAGAAATAAGAGTAGTAAAATCAAAGTTTTATTACACGTTTTTTATGACTTTTTACTATTTAATCACAGTTGTTTGAGAATTATCTCTGTTTTATATAATCATAACTCGTCTGATGTAGTTTCTATCGGTTATTTATCAAATTTTAAGAATTCCGCGACGCGATTTATTAAGCAATATCTATATTCTGTGTCCATTACATTGTTATGTCTATCTATTACATTTCTACATCCATTTATTATGCTGCTGCGCTTATTTATTACATTGCGATACATATTTATCGCACTGCTGCTCCCCTTTATATTATTACTTAAGATTACATTTATCAAGACAATAATATGGATTGTATCGTTGCTACCACACATATTTTTACTTTTTTTTTGACATTTAATGATATCAGCGCAGAACATGTTTCTTTTTCATTTCCTACTATTAGCTCCCTCTCTCCTTATATATATATAGAGAGAGAGAGAGAGAGAATAAACAAAATTAAAGACAATTAAATTTTCTACTAGGCTAAAAAAGGAAAGAAATTGGATTCTAAGAAACATATCAAGAAAATAAATGGTGCAATAAGAATATTGTACTAAAATTGGATAAAAACAGACAAAACAAGTAAAAAAGGTGTAGATATTAAAATTGAAATTACCAAAAGAGTTTTTGGACTGAAATGGCGACCTATTTTGATTTCTAAGGCTGTCTCAGAATTAGGCCAGCGAATTTAGGGTTAAGCAGTGCTTTGGAGCCATTTTTCCCGTACATCAGAAATTTTTGACATAATTGATAAAACAGAGCTATGTTAAAATTTAGGCATTGTTCAAGTGAGAGAATATTAACGTCGCACTGATTAGCAACACGAGGGCTTTTGGCGACGGTCCGCGTAATTTTGAACCATGGTCAAGTGACGCGGACGACACCTCAGCTGGCACCCCCCTTTCCTAACTACCACACCACACCAACGGGAGGACGTTTGAGCTCTCGACAGATTTAACGTGCATCTCGCCCCTACACGGCGGATCTTTAGTGGTACTAGGATCGAACTCATGACACGCTAGCCATGATCCGATGCCTAGACCACTCGGCCACTAGGCATTGTTCAAATTTTCAATCGTTTACAAAATACTTTCTATTCATCCATTCAAGTTCAAGTACATTTTTTTAATCTTGTGGATGATACTTGATGTTAATGCAGTTTTTTCAAATATTAAATTAAAAAATGAATAAATAGTAATAAAAATAATTGTCTAACAGCATATATAGAAAGGAAAATCGTTCATTGTGTCCCTGTAGCGCAATGGATAGCGCGTTGGACTTCTAATCTAAAGTTCGTGTGTTCGATTCACTGCTGGAGTGGCCTAATTTCTGAGAATGTTACTTCTTTTTTAAGATACTATTTATTGCAATAATTAAATTTAATTAATAAATAAACAGTAACACAAAAAATAGTCCAACACCTTATATAGAAACGAAAATGGAAAATTGCAAAGAAAATCGCTTTCTATTTTGTCACTTAATAATGTGATTCTCTTTTTCTATTTTTTAAAATTTTTTTATTAAATTGTTACAATTAATATAAAGTAACTAAAATAAAATTTTTATATGTTCACCTAAGTAGAAACTGACTTAATTTTTTTTTATATTTCTTGTTTCTAATAAGAAACCTGGTTTCTGACCTTGGTTTCTTTGGATTCCCTTTACCTACTAGAATTAACTATAAGATTATTTTTAATTTTTTAAAGAGATTGATACTGACATTTTTTTAAAACCTATAAGGTATTTACATTCCTTATTCCCTGTGACCTGGCTAGATGTGTGGGAGGAACTAAATGATCAGACGACATGATGAACTTCAATTATTTATTTATATCTATATTCAACATAGACACAAATAGCATTCTAATTAAGATAAATTTGATCAATTAGAGAAAGAAGGTGAGACAAGATAGCGTGGGGATAATATATATGATCATACAAATCTGTCCTTACGATAACTTACACAAAGCTTGTTTTAATTTAGAAGCGCGCAAATAATTTAACTTTCTAACTTCTACTTGAAACTTCTACTACTAACTACTATTCACTTCACATCGAAGCTATCCTCAATTCACTAACCTTCAATTCTCACTTCACTAACTCTTAAACTTGCGAATACAGAATATATATATTAAACTTATTTTGCATAATCACGTTTCCTGTCCTCGGAGAAAATTGGTTGAAAGAATGATGACCCAAATGGAATCCCTAAGGGGTTAGAGGAAGGAACCGTATAGTTCCATCACAACCCCCTCCGAGAAGAAAACGTGATTTATCCGAGGGTCTTAACGACCCGATAGTTGTCAGGTAAGCTATCAATGTTTGATGTTGCATTTGAAACTTTTACTGGATTTCTTGCAGATTTTAGGGAAATACGGCATGTTTTCGAATTTCTACGTTGAACTTGTTTCGAAATAATTACTCAATATTAATGCTTGGATTTTGTAATTTTTTTTAAAGTAATTATGACTATATTCTTATAAAGATTTTTAAATATTCAATTTGGAAAACCATGCATTTAAGGGTTAAGTCATGTCAAGTGATTGCATACAGAAATAAATTATAATTTAAAAAAAACCAAAAAAACACCTTTTTATAGTTAATCGAACTAAGTTGTAACTTAATCTTTAATCGTCAAATCTGAAAACGGGATCTAAAATTAGTCGCCAGATGCGGAAAGGGACCTGAAAATGGGAAATCGTTACTCCTGATGAGGACAATGGAACAAAATTATTAAATTATTGTATTGTCATCGATCCTGGACAAGTGAGCAAAATTTTTAATTAATTTGACCTCTTAAAGTGGGAAAAATCTGAATTCAAAGATTCCGTTACACACAAGTGAAGCTTATAAAAGGGTGTTAAAATATGAGAATCTCTGACATGTACGAGTGCCGCACATTACCTATGACCACCTAGTACAAAAACCACTCGAAAATCCTCGTGTAACAATTAACGTTCTTTTCTGTAAAGTGTGTGAAACCTATGTCAATTCTTATAGCTTGATCGAAGACAAGTCATAAAGAATGTTATGGACTAGGATAATATCTGAAGAGATATTAGGGCAGTCGTTAATCATTTTACACACGTATACGACATTCATCATTCTTCTGGGGTGCATTATCCGCAGATGCCTTTCGGGTGGCCTTATCTCCATTGTTAAGGGGCTTACGAAAAGGGGGTCGGGAAAAACGTTGTACGTAATTGGGAGAAAAATCTCCTGGCTACTTATCCTTTAAGGAGAAGTTCCCAGAGAATGATGGGGATGCTTGTTTGCGATGAATAAGGAGAAAAATTACGGGAACAGTTATGTGCATACTTTTGGAAAGTTTGGAAGGGGAGAATGCATCCTTAAGGTAAAGAATATTTGCGAAAGAATGAGTTGTATAAAATATTCACGTAGAATTTCCCGTTTTAAGAAGAAGCTTGTAACTTAAAATCCCCATGTTACGTATTGTTACATCATTACTTGGGGGGAAAGTAGTCGTAATTTGTTATTGTTCAATTAATTGAATAGTAAAGAAATTTGTGCAAATGGGTGACCACGAACAGATGACTATACAAAGAAAAATTGACGGTATATACTCAAAGAAATATTAAAACAGATTATTTATATAGTAATGGAAAAACACACTCGTTATAAACAAGCTTTACAGTACATCAGAAATATCTCTAGAACATTTCCATCATGAGGAACTCAGGCCGATAAAGTCTCTATCTTATTACAGACAACGCTCGAATAGATCCTGAACTCAACTTACTCAATCGATCGGTCTCAGAGGTCCTTTATATAACCTCATGGAAATTTTCAGAATGGTTGATTCCAGAAACTTCTCCCCGGTTCCTTGGCGATATAAATTTTTGCTAAATCTGTAGCCCTTCTCACATCTTCTAGGGTTGCATAATCTTATTGTAGTTTATGCTTAGAAGTGAATTTTCCTGAAAAACTCGATTTTCCCCATGGAGCATGTTATTGTAGGGAAAACAACATGCATAGCGTGTTTCAATATGTTGGGTTATTTTGAAAAAAAAATACTGGACAATTAAAAGAGATTGAGTTATAATATAGTGCAGGTGTTTTTAAAATTCATTTGAGAAATCTAATTCGAAATAGAGAATTAAAAATAAAACAATAGCTTATTTGTTCTTTGAGATAAGTATCTGAATGTATGAAGTATTAATTTAGTACATGTTTTGGATACAAGTATCGTTTAAATTTATATTCATAAAGTTTAAATGAATGACAAGAATATTTCTGGATGATTGTTTAAATATTAACAAATTATTTCTTTCGTAATTTTTGTTTTGCTTTTATAGGATTTTAAGTTGTTTTTCTGAGTCAAAATGTTTTTAGAACCTTGCAGTTTCCCGTTGGTGAGAGTGTCATTATTTTCAGTGATTGAACGGGGAGAATATAATTCTTTTAATTTCGATCCCGTTTCCCCCAGAGTACCGATTTTAAAATCCGCATGATATGAATGTTCTATCGTGATATATTTCTCAAGATTCTTTATACTATTCTATAGTTTTGTGATCCCTTAAGTCGTTAAAACTATCAGGATTATCTTAACTATTACGATACCAAAATTGCAGTGATATTGTAGAACTGCTTAGAGTTGACTCTTTTTTATGCAGTTATGATAAATGTAACTATAATGGATTTTTTTTAAAACTGTTGAAATAATCGTCAATGTAATATTTTCCTTCTCATGTTTCTATAAATTTATTTTCATACAACTGGAATTTCATCATTTTATGAAACTGTTATAGTTCTTTCTAGAGTCATGAGTTTTCGGCAGATGTTATTTTTCTTGAAACTGTCAGGATTCTACAAAACATTCATGCAGATTCTCCAATTTATCGTGATTTTACTCAATGTGCAGGCTCTTTCACCAACATATCATGTTTATATTAAACTTTCACAGTTCGAGACAGCTGTTGGAATTCTTACAACTATTACGATTCTGGATGTTTTGATTCTGGTTACTTTCGTGCTGTTTCTCCAGTTTGTAACGAGTCCACCTAATCGACAGGATTTCCTCAATAGTATAAGGATTCTGGACAACTGTTATGATTCCGACAACAGTCTATTTGATTTTCAAATCTATCACGAGTGCGTACATATGATATGATTCTCACAATTCTAACAGGATTTCAGTCATGCTGATTTTCCAGTTTTTAGCAAGACCACCTAATCGACATGATTCTCGTAACTGTATGAGGATTCTGAATAACTTTTATGATTCTGATTCACAGTCATGGTGATTCTCCAATTTTTAGCAAGACCACCAAATTGACATAATTCTCGCAACTGTATGAGGATTCTGGGAAACTTTTATGATTCTGATTCACAGTCATGGTGATTCTCCAGCTTTTAACAAAACTACCTAATTGACATAATTCTCGCAACTGTATGAGGATTCTGGGAAACTTTTATGATTCTGATTCACAGTCATGCTGATTTTCCAGCTTTTAACAAAACTACCTAATTGACATAATTCTCGCAACTGTATGAGGATTCTGTGAAACTTTTATGATTCTGATTCACAGTCATGGTGATTCTCCAGCTTTTAACAAAACTACCTAATTGACATAATTCTCGCAACTGTATGAGGATTCTGGGAAACTGTTATGATTCTGATTCACAGTCATGGTGATTCTCCAGCTTTTAACAAAGCTACCTAATTGACATGATTCTCGTAACTGTATGAGGATTCTGGGAAACTTTTATGATTCTGATTCACAGTCATGCTGATTTTCCAGTTTTTAGCAAGACCACCTAATCGACATGATTCTCGTAACTGTATGAGGATTCTGGGAAACTTTTATGATTCTGATTCACAGTCATGGTGATTCTCCAATTTTTAGCAAGACCACCAAATTGACATAATTCTCGCAACTGTATGAGGATTCTGGGAAACTTTTATGATTCTGATTCACAGTCATGGTGATTCTCCAGCTTTTAACAAAACTACCTAATTGACATGATTCTCGTAACTGTATGAGGATTCTGTATAACTTATGATTCTGATCACTGTCATGCTGATTCTTCATATCGTCACGAGTGTGTCCAATTGACACCATTCTCAACATTTTTAACCACGGTGGTCTAATGGTCCTGATTACGAACTCGTGGATGGAGTGCCATGGGTTCAAATCCTGGTGCTACTGAAGATCCGCTGTATAGAGGGGGCCGATACACTTTAAATCTGCTGAGGCTCAATGTCCTCCGGTTGGTGCGACGTGATAGTTAGGAGAGGGGGTGCCAGGTCAGTGTCGCTTACTTGACAGAAGCTCAAAATGGCGAGGTCCGTCTCCAATGGCCTTCGTGTTGCTTTATAGTGTGATGTTTAATGTAACTCTCCCTCACTCTCGAAATTATTATGGTGGCCGTGGTAGCCAAGTGGTCTAGACATCGGATCGTGGATAGCATGTCATGAGTTCGATCCCAGTACCACTGAAAACCCGCCGTGTAGGGGAGCGATGCACGTAAAATCTGTCGAGAGCTCAAACGTCCTCCCGTTGGTGTGGTGTGGTAGTTAGGAGAGGGGTGCCAGCTCAGGTGTCGTCCGCGTCACTTGACCATGGTTCAAAATTACGCGGACCGTCCCCAAAAGCCCTCGTGTAGCTGAACAGTGGGACGTTAATATTCACTCACTCACTCGAAATTATCATGAATCTAAGGGAACTGTGCTTAACTGTTATGATATTACATAACTGATATCACTCTCTAAACTATCCCATTTTACACAACTGATATAGATTTCACATCTTTCTTGATTCGATACAACTAACCGAAATAGAATCGAGTATCAAACCCGAAATCTTCCTTCTCGTGTGACACAACTCTATCACTGGTTTACTATAGTCCCTAAACACACAGATCCTAGAGTATCATCCATAATTCACTGCCTTTGTGTAATTTCGTAAACAATAGTTACGTGAAAAACGTTATTCTTATTTGATAGACTCATCCACTAATGAGGATATCGAGTTTTAATGCGATTAAGAGTTGGAACAGTAACCATTCAGGAACAATGCAAACAGCGCTATCGGTTTATTCTAATCTTAACTAGTTTATCCTTCTCTAACCCTTTTAGAATGCTCTGGAATTCGTTTATTGAGCGCGGTGCGAGATGAATGTGCACCCGACCCATTTTTCTAGGGCAACGCCGAGGGAACAGTAATTACATCGATAAATCGTGGATTTTTCTCACTCTTCGCAGCCATTTCGATTTGGCTTTTTATCGCGAGGAAGAGTTATTTTGCAAAATTTGCCATTCTTTCTTTCCTCTTGCTTTCAGAATGAAAAGAGGAATGAGTACATTTTATTTAAATTGAATGCATTGCGGGAGGTGTGGAAATTTTTTTCCCTCTACGTGCATTTGTTGTAAAGAGGCATCGTTATGAATGGCGTTATTCGTTTTCTTTGAGTATTGAATTGGCTATAAAAGTTTTTTCGGTAATATTAGATGAATATATTTAGGGGATGTTTGTGGTTTAAGTGGATAGTTATGGAAGCTATCAGAGTGAGATAAACATAAAAAAAATAACAGAGCTACTTTTTGCGTTTTTTTGTTTTGCTTACAGAGGTTTTAAAATGTCATTGGAGGTCTTGAATTGTGGAGATATTTCATAAAATGAATTTTGATTTTCACATTTACTGGAAGTTTAGAAAGAACATATAATTTTTTAAAGTTCTTAATCCTCATTCATTATTTTAGGAATTTGTCATTAGAAAAAATTACCAGTCATTTACCTGCCAAGTTTTACAAAAAAAGAGCTCACTTAGCTGTAAATTTATGCATATTCCCCTCTAAGAAATAAGAATAAAATATACTCACTTTCATAAATTATTGCTAATTCAGAGTCACGCGGAAATCGAACTCTAAAATAAATATAATACCCGTAAAATGACTACAGTCTTCAATCATATGCAAAATTGCAGGAAGCCACCAGATGACACCGATAGTACGTCATAATGATGAGAGTGTAAGAGGGGGATATATGAGAATACATTCATTGTTCGCAAGCGCTTTATAAGCCTTTCAGTGCAATATCCGCATAGTTATGACGCAAAGGATGCATTTGTAGGATTTCTTACGGGGTAGAATTATTGAACGTCTGGAATGTGGTACCCAGCTGGAAGTATCCAAGGAACTTGGAATCGTCCAGAGTGTCATCTCCTGGCTTTGGCAACGATTCCAAGATGATGGTAATGAGAGTAGACGTTAGGGCGCAGGTCGCCTCCGAGTTACAACGCCGAATGAGGACCGGTATTTGTTAGTTACTGCCAAAAGAAACAGACGAAGCACAGCATCAGATCTGTCCAGTCAGCCCTCTTCAGCCACTGGTACGACTGTTTAAAGGCAGACAGTGTGCAGACGCTTAGAGCAGATTGCTCTATATGCTCATAGGCCTGTCAGATGTGGCCCACCTACTGCAACTCGCTGTCGCCTGCGGTTAGCCTGGAGTAGAGAGCATGCATTGTGGACACCTAAAAAATGTGCTTGTGGAATCTTTTCCGTCGAGTACAGGTTTAGCTTGTAGTTTGATTCTCACCGGTCTTTCATATGGAAAACGCCAGGTACCCGTTACCACCAAGAGAACATCAATAAACGACACCATTTCGGTGGTGAAGGATTGCTCGTTTTGGGGGATTATTCTGGGTTCCAAAACTGACCTGCATGCTCAAATTGGAACCATGGCATGTCAAATCTATCGGGACGTCATTCTGGAACAACATACACGTTTATTTCGGTGCGCCATGGGTGCAGAATTTGCGTTTATGGATGAAAATCCCTGTCATCCCCACGCAAACATTGTAAGCGAATGTCTTCAATCGAAGGATATCACCAGTATGGACTAGCGAGCATTCTCACCGGACTTGAATACAGTAGAGCATGTGTGAGACATGCTTGACTGGCGAGTTGTAGGCCGTCAACCCCCTCCTACATGTCTACCGGAACTTTGGGGAGCATTGCTTAATGAGTGGTGTAATATTCCCCAATCATATTGATAATAATATGATACTCAGCATACCTAGGTATTTTATGGACTGTATTGCATCGTCTAGGAGAGTTACTATGCATTAACCATCATGTAATATTGCTTTTTTTTTGTATTTGCTCCAGAGAACAAAAATCGCAATTTTTATTAACATTATCAAACATACAGCATCTTTTTCTCTCTTTACCTTTTGTTTAATAAAAAGGCCTTACAAATAACATTTTGGCACATTTTTTGCTTCTTTCTTTGTATGAACTTGCATTTTCCTTAAATTATCGACATGAGTGTAATACTTGACTGGGAATTGAAAGTTTAATAATAGAATAAAGAGTATATGAACTGTTCAATTTTGTTAAAAGAGTACTATGAGCTCTTAAAAATATGGAACGAAATTTAAATTTTCTGTTTTAGAGACAGGAATGAAGGCCATGTGTTGCAAGACCAAATATTTCTGATTACTTTGAGCAAGAGGTTTGGTTAAGTTTATTATAAGAAGTCTTTAGAACGATTATGGAAAAGAATGCCTCATTTTCTCCTGTTTCATTCACTAAAAATATTAACCAATTAATTCCATTTTGGAAAGAAAGTCGTTATAGTGATGTTTTAGTACTTCGAAAGACACCGAAAAAATAGTCTCATTTGAAGTGAAATAAATAAATTCTTAAAAACGACTCAGGGACGGGTGCATGACGAGCATGCGCAAAAATGTAATTGTGAATGGTTGAAGATGTAATAGGGTAGATTTGAAATTGACACTCATTCTCCTTTACGTGGTAATGAATTCTTAAAATCTGCGTGCTGTGCATTTAAGAATACATTCATTTTAAGAAAAAATTAACCAGAGTTGATAACAGACTTATACACTTTTTCTTGCAGAACATGACATCTATTTTAGTGCATCTATCGATACAGGAGCAGGCCAATAGATATTCAGAAAAACAAGCATTTAAAAGCTTTGCATTCATACATATGCAGTTAATTATTCTCTACTATAGAGATAAAAATCAATAGAACACTAAAGATAAATGAAACTTAGAAAGAAACAGATATTGGAGTATAAAAAATATAGACACTACATTATTATAAACATTTCTGACATAGGACAGCTCTTATATATAAAATGATTTATATAAAAGGTGAGGTTTAACCACAGTATTTTGGCTAGCCAACCTTCACCCTTTCAGTTTATAATACTGGACGAAATCCTATTGAAAATAATGGATAGAATTTCTAGATCCATTACAAGGAAAAGATAACGTACCTAAAATTGCAGTCAAAAATGCACAATCCACGCTGAATTTGGGCACAATAAACAAGTTATTACCAGATTCTGGACCCAAATAAACACATATGTATAATATGATCTCCTGTTAAGGTTCCTATAGAATTTTGTGATTGTGCTTCACTGATGTAATCCAAAATGTTTAACAAACTGGATAATATTTCTAAGGTAAAATATATTGTATGAAAATATATAAGAGGTATTTTTTATACCCTAAGGGAAAAAATGATTGGCATTCTCAGCACGATTCACTTTTGAGGAGAGAGAAAGAGAAAAAAAACTAAAGGTTTCTATAAGAAAATAGTTTTTTGTGTGTGTCTATGTTGACTTTATTGAATAAGAAACAAATATAAGATATTTGGAGGACATGCATTTTTCAGTTGTATTTACCATTTAATTCCGGAAAATCCTTACAATAAGTTCACTTTGAAAAAAAGACATTTTTTCTACTTTATAAGTTTATCTCTTTTTATGTATTTTTTGGCTTAAATATATATTCATTTTTATTTTATACATTTCTTACATTGTTATTGGATACTTTTTTAGAGCATTAAGTTTATTGGTAAGTTTCATTTTATAGTCGTTTATATTTGAAAAGAGTGAATAGTTCTAAAATTTGGCTTGTTCTTTTAGCAATAGAAGAAGGGTTACTGTTTAGATTTGGTAAAAGTTGTATAGTTTTAACATCTTTTAATATATTGAAATGAACTACATAACAGTTTGTTGTATTATTTATATTATCTTTTATAACATGCATGAAAACTCTCAATCTTCTCAATTTTAGTAAACAAGATTTAAAATCAAAAGGGTAAGGTACTGAATAAACTTTATGGAATATAACTTATTTTGCTTTATCAATGGAAAGTTAGTTTAGGAAATATTAAATTCTTAGGAGAACCTATGACGTATTACTAGGGAATGAAAAATATTAGACAACAAAAAGTTAAACCTAAAATTAAGAAATATTTTTCAATATGTTTTTGATGTAATATCGAGTTTTGAAACTGTATCTTGATACAACAAAATTTATTCACAATTTTTACGATCTTGAGAGACTTGTATGCGTATTGAAACACATGTTGTTTTCTCTGCAATGATTAACAACTTGTGGGAAAAAGAGTTCTACAGAAAAAGTACTTGTCTCAGATTTTTAGCTTAAAATTATGACAAACTTAGAAGAAACAAAGAGATGTAAGCAGAGTTACCAGATTGACGACTTTGTTGCCCTTCGTGACAAATTTGTCATTAAATTTCACGAAAAGAGGTATCACCAATAAACCAACAAGAATTGTCTGGAATCGAACCCTGGAAATTTCCATGAGGCTAACTTTTGAACTCCCTTGACCTTTACATAGGTAAAGGTCGAGGGAGTTCAGAAGTTAATCAGTCGAGATTAGAATCTGTTTGTAGGTGTGTGTGCGTTGTGTTCGATAAGAGAGTGCGAAATTATTTGTCTGAGTTTCTGCTAGTGGAATTGTTCTTGGGAGCGCTGTAAAGCTTGTTTATATCGTGTGTGTTTTCCATTACTGTAAAAAATCTGTTTTACTATTTCTTTGGGTTTATAAGTCGGTTTGACTTCTTGTAGTCGTTTGTTTGTCCTTGTACATTCATAAATTTATCGTGATTTAATTACCGTATTTACTCGAATATAAGCCGGAACCCCAATTCTCAAAATGTTTTTGTGAAAAAATGTTATCGATTTTTAAAGCAGCAGCCCCATTTCTCCACACATTCTTGAGAAACATTTTAAAAAAAATATGTAAAAGGTTTATTAATATCGGATATTTAAGAAATTAAAAAATAATGAGTAGGAAGTTAATAATTAATTTATTTTGCCATTATAATTAAGAGTTTCAAATACATACATTATCCTGTAATTACTCTAATCGTCGGTATCATATTTCGAAAAGGATTCGTCACTCCCATTGTCACAGCTCACTTCGGAATGGGTGCCGGCTCGCCATTTTCCCCCACAATGTCGTTTTCGGTGCCATCTAATGCATTTTTTATGCAAAATCTTATGAAAAGAATATTTTTTAGGAGAATGTAAAAGAATTATAAATCTCTGCCGAACATTTACAAGCAAAAGTTATATCATTTTATTTACTCCATCAACGTACATTTTTTCCATCCGTGTCAAATTATCTCAGTGGCCACTGCTCTGTTTCCTGCATATAAAATGAGTCTCCCTTTTCATACTTGCGTCATAGTGAACTCGTCTTGATGCTGTGGCCATAGTAGCCTAGTGGTTTCGGTATCGCATCGTGGCTGGCATGTCATGAGTTCGAGCCCAGCACCACTAAAGACCCGCTGTGTAGGGGAACGATGCACGTTAAATCTGTCGAGAACTCAAACATCCTCCCAAGGTGTGGTGTGGTAGTTAAAAGACGGGATGACAGCTCAGGTGTCGTCCTCGTCACTTGACGAGGGTTCAAAATGACGAGGTCCGACGCCAAAAGCCCTCGTGTAGCTGAGCAGCGCAACGTTAATATTCATTCACTCGTCTTGATGCTATTACCGGTATCTTTGGTGTGTTTAGGTGATTAAAAGAAATCGTATACAAAAAAATTTCATTAGTACGAAAAGACAACGATGTTTAGGACAGGCTGAATACTGTAGATAAACTACGGAGTGGGATAAGTCATTCGATGTCAGAATGTCATAAATGGCCAGAATGGACGATTGTATTTTTTCTTTTGAAAGGGATGAAAACTCAATTTCCCCTCATCCAACAAATGTTTTTCCTTCGGTTTTAAGACTCTCCCAGTTTTCAGTAGCATTAACACTATAAAAAACAGTGCGGCTTAGAGTCGAGTAAATACGGTAATTGGAATAGTCGGCTGCTTTTTACTTACACTATTCATCACTCGGCTGCTTTTTACTTAAATTTGCAACACTATTCATCATATAAGATTCTTATTCAATTTATTACATTTTCTTTCACGCAATATAAACTAAGGTTTTTCCTCTTGAATGTATAGGAAATATTCTTTGCGGAGAATATTTCCTCAGACATGCAACATAGAAAATACACAAAATGAACTAATATTTTAGATCAACTCATAATCTCATTCGCTTATACATCACTGTTCCGTTGATGCCGGTTTCTGAGATTTGATTAGTGATCTGTTTTCTAGTTTCCTGTACATTATGTAACACAATGTTCAAGTTTTCTGCAATTTGTTTGAAATTAAATGGAATGTTTTGGCTCGCTCCCAACAAACAAACGAGCCGTCTGATTTATGGCTCGGTACCATTTGATCAGTGGCTATTTGTCAAGAATTACTTTTAACTACCACAACAAACAAACCCTTTTGAATGTAATGAAATCGTTTGCATTAGATATACGACTGCTTAATTTATATTTTGCCCGTGAGGTTTTTGAATGTAGCCAGGGTTTATGCTCATAACCACTGGGATTAGATCACTCGGAAATGAAGTAGGAAAAAGAGATTATGGTGTTTTTGTCACTCTAAAAATATTTATTTTCATGTATCGTAGTGTAACATTTAGTTTCATTTCACATGGATGCACAAGTTGTTGTTTAAATAAATTGGAATTGTTAAGTTTCACTAAACTGAAGTAAATATTTCACTTATATATGTTACATTTGAATTACTGAAACGTAAGATTCTCTGACATTTAGTTATAAAAGAAAGAACAAAAATTAGAGCTTTCTTGTGCATTTCGATATTTCAATTGCAAAATTTTGAAATAAATTTTAAGATAAAAATTATAAATTCACGTGTAAAATTCATTACTATAGGACAAAAATATAATTTTTAAAAACTATGTTAATAGTGGCTTTCATGAAAATTTTGAATCTGAAAAAAATTTGAATACTACTTTACGTTCTGTTTTTACTATTCTACTTAGCTTTCACTCTTTTCAAAATTTAGAGGTCCGTCGCCAAAAGCTCTTATGTAGCCGAACAGTGCGACGTTAATACTCACTCATTCACTTGTGATAATGGATAAACATTGCACCAGCCACTGATTCTGATGAATCAGCGTATTAAATACCAGTAATTAAATAATTATAGAACATCCGAAAACTTCCGGTAGGGTAAGGTATAAAAACTGATATCTCAAAGATGTATAACAAATGTCACTTTTGTCCATTGTCAAAAGTACGTGTGTGTTTATGTTGCTTTCTGCTTTGTATTTTTCGATAAAATGTGAAACTATATTTTAAAAAAAATGATAGATTCAATTAATCGACTGCAACCAGGTAAAGATGTCCTATTAACATAATTGATTCGAGGAAAACACTATAATACATATAATATAAAGTTTCAAGTCAGCATTGATAACTTTTTGAAGTGAAAACTTCTTTAGCGGCGTTGGGCACTTTTTGGTAGGGGAAAATCTGATGGGTTCGCGTCACCGACATGCTCTGACTGGCGAACTCGCAGTGTGCTGTTTGCCTCAGACTCTTTTTGGATGGGTGAAATCTCGTGCGTTCGCGTCACCGACATGCTTATAGCAGTATATCTGTAGCTATACAGCTGACGTATAACTTATAAGTGAAATTCAATGGATTTAGTGAAAAGTTCAAGGTGTAATACAGTGTATTGCTCATTGCGATTCCGAGAATGGGCAATACATATTAATGGTAGCCGTTTATATTTCGCCTGCAAAATCTATGAGACAGATACAACAATTTTTATTCAAAAATTTTATGATTTATGCAAAAGAAGGTTCTGAAATACCCGAAAAAATATTTGGCTAAAAATAGGATAATGTACCGATGATTTTAAATGGAGACTTGAATATTAACTTTGCAGCTGATAAAAATCTACCACTAATTGAATATCTAAATGAAACACTTAATTTAAATATGACCAATGATCGAAGCCTCAGAAATATAAAACGACGCTCGGTGTGGTTTATACGCGATACTTAGATAAATTTGAATCAAACATTTTCCTTTCTTACTTTAGTTACCATACGCCTATTGTATCTTTTTTAGAACAAAATGAAATGATTGAAAGAACAAAAAGTCTAAGTATTGTTGAAATTAATGATGACATTGATGCAAACAATTAAAATAATGTTAAAAATCAAGTACATTGAAATTTAAGTAAATACAAATACTATCCATAAATAATATGATTTTATATTAATTGTTATTTCAATTGAATTGTATTTATATTTTGTCATGATCTTGTACAGCTCGTAATATATTTGAATAATAAAAAACCATGTAGAAATGCATTTAGTTGTTGCTCGGAGTGTCAATAGATGTGAAAATCAGATTGATGTTGATAATTTTAATTCAAACATAATGAAATTTTAAATTTTAATACTAAAAGTTCTAAGTTTTCACTTCTATCGGCAGTCTCTATAACTGCCATTTTTTTAAAAAAAAGTTTAATCAGCGAGCAGCGAGCTTTCACTGAGAGAAAACGAACACCAACTGACCCGATTGGATTTCGCAAATATTAATTGGGCTGTATATACTTATTTCTATAACTGCTAAGCACTTTTTGTTTTTGTTTTCAATTAGAAAATAAAGAGAGGGATCGTACATGCGAAGATCATAAAATTTAATGAGCTGGGATCGGAATTGTTATGTTTAGAATATCTTTTCTGAGAAATAATTAGAAGTTTTTAATTTAAGTCTCGGCTAAGAGAAATAAAAGTTATATGTTAAATAGGAGATTTTTTTTCAAATATAACAATTTAATTATATATAGCCTATCAGTGGCGCACACAATGGGGGGAGGGGATTGGGTCCGGACCCCCCTCCAAAGCCCTTGATTTTGTTCTAGATTGATTACAATTCTATGTATATAATACGTAAAATTTAAATTATTTGTTATTAAAAATTAATTTTTTTAATGAATGCTAATTATTCATTTAATAACTAATTTTTTACTGTTTTTTTGTTCCCGAAAATTGACAAAATCAAAGGAATGTGTTGGGTGGCGTATTGGATCATACTACAATAGTGGACTTTCGACCCTGGACCCTGAAAATTCCTGTTTGCGTACTGTAGCCTAGTGGTCGAGGTCACGGACTCGAGGCCGGCGTATCTTGAGTTCGATCCTAGCACTACTGAAGACCTACGGAGTAGAGGGAGCCGGAGCTCGTTAAATCTGTCAAGGCTCTATGTTCTCCAATTGATGTAATAGTATAATAATTAGGAAGGGGGGGGGTGCGAACTGACTCAGGTGTCGTCCTCGTCACTTGGTCATAGTTCGGAATTACGAGGTCCGTCTCCAACAGCCCTAGTGTTGCTTTATAGTGTGACGTTAATGCAACTCTCATTCACTTGTCTAAATAATAAATTAATCTTCAATACCCATTCATCTCCACCTAATATTCACTTCTTCCAGAATTTTTTATTGTGTAAGATTCACAACAAGGTAACTATTTCTTGTCACGCATTGTCAAACATTCTCCAGCCTTCCATGTAAAAAAGCGTCCATCACTCGATACCATGCTGCCAGAAATACCAAAATCAATCTCATTTAACGCATCCCGGAAAAATTCTGGAGCGGGACAGTATAAAAAAAAAATCGCGCATTCCCCTTTTCGAGAGATTGCCACCATATTTCAAAGAATGAAGAACGCAAACTTTCTTGGACACGGTCCAAATGTAAGCCACCGAAATCCCGCCTCGTGTTCGAAAGTAAATTGTTGAACGAGAATAATAATAATAAAAAAAAAGAATAAAACCCCCGGATGAAGTGCGCTAATTTTTGATGTTGGGTATTTGGATTGGAAACGCTCTTCTTTTTCTTTTTTTCTTTTTCTGGTTTGTCCGAGCGGATGAGGTGAGGCATGAAGCGATCATGTCGATGGAGTTGCAAATCCCTGAAAAGTTGGAACGGAATCAAAAATGATTGCGCAGATCGATTACAGAAGAAAAGGTTTAAGTTCTGACTTCTTAAGTTTTGGCTTGACTTGAAATAACTTTTTGACTTTCTTAAGATATGGATTTATGCATCAGTTAGTTGCTGTGAATGACAGGGAAATTGCTCGAGGTGTACGTGAGCTGCTTAGGGCTTTGGATTAGGAAATATTTTAAGGCGAATTGTAAAACTTTGTTCGTCTTTGTTGGTTTGTCTGACAGTAAAATAAAAAACACGTTTTACATTTATATGTATTTTTGTTATTAAAGTTACTGCGTGTTTTTAATTTTGTTTTTCCCAAGAGATTCTCATTCGCTGTTATTTGGAGTTTTCTCTAATGCTTCAGATACCGTATACCATAGGTTCTCAACGTGGACGATAATGCCCCCTTGTGGGCATTTGAAGCTTTCAGGTTGCAGTTAAAGACCCAGAGAAAATTAGGGGGTGTTGAGGTGACCAGAGGAGCTTGGGAAGATCAAAAAAAAAAAAAAAGACTAAAAAACACACTAATTATGTGCTAACAAAAGTAAACTTTAATAATGTTTACATTATGTTGATTGGATTGTATGTATTTAAATATTTCTATATACACATGTACGAAAATTCACATATTTCGGTAGTTCGGGAAGTGGATGAAAAACTTTAAGATTACATTACATTCAGACCTACATTATACTGAATGATATAGTGCTTTTTAATTTTGAAGTGCACGTGTTGTCTTTGTCTGTCAGCAGTAGGAAACATGTTTCGTCCACTGCATTTCATTACGTATATTATCCAAGAAACATTACTAAATATGTTAACCAGGAATTAACGTGATTCTTTAAGGTCTGAAACTGTCAATTTATATTTATTTTGAAAGAATAGTTATGAATTATATTCGTATCATCAAAACCCCTACCTATCTTTATAACAGGTAAGCTAAAAAATTTTATTCCACTCTTTTAAATGAAGAAGAAATTCAGTAGCGTTTCAATTCCAACAATATTCTACCTATGACTACAATATATAATGTTACACATTTAAATATATTTGTGGCAATAGATATTTCAGATTCGCAAGTAAAAAAATTGGGGCTTTAAAAAATGAAATTAAAAACATTCTTTAGTAATAGGATATTTTTTAAAACTTAACTCTTGTTTTCACCATGTATTATGTACACTCTAATTTCTCTAGAATGGGAGGGGCGGTATCGAGAAATATTGACTAGAAAAAGAGGTGCCAGTTCAAAAAAGGTTGAGAACCTATGCCCTAGACGTAATGAAAATACGTTTCGTGGTTTAGATGATGAGATTAGCACTTGAGAAAACCCCACACTATCCTTTATTGGGTATAAGGGGAAGTTCTGTAGTTTTTTAAAGAAAACATTTCTTCACTCTTTATTTAAATATAATGTCCCTTGTTAGTTACAACTGTCTTCCAGCGTTCTGGCAGCTTATCTAACCCCCTGGAAAAGAAGTTCTCTGTTTTGAAGACAAAGTATTCATCCACTGCAACTTAAACACCATAATTTATGGGGTTTTTAATAATTTCCCCAGATTAGCACCCATATTTCCATCAAGCAAGTTTTACAGCGACTTGAACAGATGAGAGTGAGTCAGATGGTAGTCAGATTAGGAGTTTTATACTGGCTGAGAGGTAAAGTCCTAACCCAACTCTGCAATTTTTCCCCGCGGTGTTCCTTGCTTCAGGTAGTCTAGCGATTGTCGTGATGAAGAATCAAACCCTTTCTGTTGGCCAAAGATGGACGTTTATATTGAATTCTTTATCCAAAACATCAAGTTCCGAACAGGAATGACCATTTCATTTTCTTTCAGCAACTCATATGCACTATGAGTGCTGTCTCACCAACAACACACAATCTAACCTTCTTCTGATGCACGCCAGCTTAGATGTGGCTGGTAATGCCTCCCCTTTGTAAATATATATTTGTTTTTAACCACGTGTTTATACGCAATCCACTTTTCGTCTCCAGTCACCAAGTGATCCAAATACAGTTTCTTTTACGACTAGCAAGATTTGAAGAACATATCGAAATTCTGTCCATTAAACTTTTTTCGCTTAATTCGTGTGGCAGCCAATCAGAGTTTAAACGCAAAAAAAAGAGATTTTTAACGTAATTTAAAGCAGTATCTGATGAATTCCAAGCTTGAAGCCCATTTCTGGGAAAGCTAACGTGGAATATATCCTACGTCATTGACATTTGATGACTTTCCTGATCTGGGTTAATCTTTAAAAGAAAAATCACCGCCCAAGCGAAATTTCACAAACCGTTTTTGGAATGTTCGACCTATTACTGCTTCCTCTCCAAACACGTTACATAAGTTTATTTTTGCCTCCATCATGTTATTCCTTTTTGGAACTCAAACAACATACAAATTTTAAGTGTACCTTTTCTTCACACATGTTGATAGTTTTACAAGTTTAAAAAGATTAACTAAAATGAAAAAATGTGCATAAATCATCAATGGTATACTAATCTACTACGTGGTTTACTGTTTCAGCTGATGTTTAGGTAATCATTTATCCCATATGCAATGCAATGTCAAACTTTCTTCTTGTAAGAACATTTGATTCTAATTTTTTTAATAAAGAAGGTATCGAAAAATGCTTGTGCATCTTAATTATTGTATACATTTTTTTCAAACAAGTTATTCTCTTAAGAAAGTATGCAAAGAAAGGGAGAAAGCTTTCTTTTTAAATAAATTTTAATTCAAATGTTTTTCCCTTAATATCCTTTATATAAAGAAACACTTGTATCTGTAGTCTATTAATCAAAACCCTTTTTAATTAAAGCAAATCAGAATAATTAATAAGAAATTTATTAAAATTAGTACCAAAGTAGATAAAAAAAAATTCAATTCTCAAAATAAATTGATTATTTATTCACAATTCCTTGCGAACTAAAATCCTAATCCCTAAAGTCCATGCTGTTTATGTGAGTCAAGGAATAGAAGAAAAAAAGAGAATACATACAATTTAAATAATATGAATTAATTGAAGAAAAAATTATTTTTTTTAAGGGAAAGTCTTCGAAATAAATATATTGTTGTCATAAGTACCATAAAAAGAGAAATTTATTTCATCACGAAAGGAATTTCAAAACCGGATTTTGAGATACGAAAACAGAATATTTGAGTTATCAAGCTGTGAAAAAAAATTACAACATATAAATACTTTAAAAATACCGTAAAATCCGGTGTATAATGCGCACCTTTAGCACGAAAAATAAGATCGAAATTTATGGGTGCAAGTTATACGCCGGGGGGGGGTGCGCGTTATACGGCGAATATTCCTAAAAATTAAAAATTGCAGCTTGATAGTATATGTACGCGTTATATGACGGTGCGGCGTTTTATGCCGGATTTTACGGTAAGTACAATTTTGATTGGGATTGAGTGAATACTAACGTCGCACTCTTCAGCTACACAAGGGCTTTTGGTGACGGACCTATTTGAACCTCAAGTGACGAGGACGACACCTGAGCTGGTACCCCTCTCCTAACTACCACACCCCACCAACGGGAGGATGTTTGAGCTCTCGATAGATTTGACGTGCATCGCTTCCCTACACGTTGGGTCTTTAGTGGTACTGGGATCGAACTCGTGACATACCAGCCACGATCCGTTACCTTGACCACTAGGCTACCATGGTTCCACAATTTTGGTTGGATTTGAATCTTTATTATCAGTGCACTTTGAAGCTATGGACAAGTTATACCGTAAAGCTTACTATGGGTGCGCTACAGTCATGAGTATCCTTTTCTTCTTCCGGTTAATGCAAAATCTCCATTGCTTTGAGCTTTAAAATTAACAAGGTATTTTAGAAAAGATACTAAATAAATACTATAAAATCCTGAATCTGGAATCTACAGATCATCTTCTATCCATATTGTGCAAAAAAAGTTTCAAAAACTTGCATTAAAAGTTTGAAAATCTCAGTTGAATTTCGATGTTTTCCCATAGATTAAGATTACACCAGAAGTAAGTCAGGGTTCCACTCAATGTTGTTGTTTACAAAGTAGAACTTGTCGATAGAAGGGCTATTGGTGAGGGACCTCATAATTTTGAGTTTCGATCAACTGAAGTAGACGCAGAGCTGGAAATATTTTTCCAAACTTCCACACCAAACCAAAACAAAAATACAGAAGTACTTTAAAAATATATATAATCCTCTCTTTATGCTTACTATTTCTGGAAATTTTCTTATTTCCGTAGACCTTATACATATACTATTGAATATTCAATAAATGACTAACATTTCTGTTTGTCATATGTTGAGCAGTAGCTAAAAAATTGGTTTTTCTGTTCCAATAAATCTTGTTGTTGTCGTCCAATAGACCTCTCCAGTTAAGTAAATATGTTTTGTCTTTATTTATTATTCCATTGGAATCGTACTTTTTGATGACTCTTAAATATGTGATAAAATTTTAAAAATAAGTTAGTTTCCTTGAAAGAAACTAATAGAGCATTTTTTTTATTGAAGACATTTATTTGACAGGCCGGTATATATTTTATTAAATGTATTTAATAATCTATATGACACTTTTTTAAAATTAAAGATTTGTCGTGTTTATTTGTTGCCTCAAATTTCTAGTAACAGTCTTGAATCTTGAATATATTTAACGACAATTTGAACAGAAAATCGAACCTAATAATCGATCGAAAGAACACGCAATACATCTCGCAAAAACTCAATTGAGAAAACAAAGACAAAAAAAAAAGAGATAATGTAGTTTCTAAATTGCAAAGTTTTGAATTTTATAAAAAATGAGTTGTCGAATTTACAAGTATACTTTTAAATTAACTCAGAATAAAGAAACACTCCTCATTTTTATATTTATTTTGATCCCCCGTCACGATACATTAATCCACAGCATTATTAGAAAAAGTTAATATTTTCTGTCGTTAAAGACACCGCATTCGCAGTTAATATTTTAGCAGTTGTTCATCATCTATCACATTAACAATCGTGTTTTTGCTTGACCATTCATCATACAGGCGTCATTTTCTTGCTTTGCCTCAATAAAAGCCGCACTTGACAACAATAAGTGTTTGGTTTAGTGTTGTGTTAATCAATCACTCGCCTCGCAGTCGATCCAATTTTGTTTTGCTTTCACCAGCACTGTCACCCGCAATTCCACTGTTTATTTTCGTTTCATTATTCCCTTTTGGCAGCTTTGTGGATTTGATGAATTCATTACGATCTCTCATTTACGGTAGTTAATTTTCCATTATTTTTTTTTATTTTGTTACCAAAAACTGCATATTTATCGAATGGCATAAAATGGTAGTTAATATATCTTCACTTTCTAATCGTTCTTTTACATTCGAACGGCAAATGAACTTTTTAAAATCATTATTTTAAATACGTAGAAGACGAGATGCAAAAGTGCAATGGCTGCGGTAACCTTCTGACCATGGTAACGAACTTGAAGCCGGTTTGACATGAGTTCGAGCTCTAGTGCAACTGAGATCGCTGTGTATAGGGGCCGATGCACGTTAAATCTGTCGGGCTCTAAGTTCTCACGTTGGTGTGGTGTGGAATTTAAGAGAGGAGTCCCAGCTCAGATCTTGTCCTCGTCATTAGACCTTGGTTCAAATTATGAGGTTCATCCCCAGTAACTGTCGTCTTGTTTTAAAATGCGACTTTAATAAACATTCATTCACAGGAGATGCAAATTCGATTACATTGGACATTGTTTCGTTGGTTTCGCAATATCATGTTGCCTTTGTAGTTGAGGGGCTATAGTCGAAAACTCGTGGCCGAGAAGTCACAGGTTCTAGTCCTGATGGGACTGAATACCTAACGTGTAGAAGAGCTGATGCATGTTGAATCTGTCGTGGGGCTCAAAGTCTTCACGATGGCGTGGTGGGTTAGTTAGGAGAGGAGATGCCAGCTCAGATGTCGTACTCATCACTTGATCGAGGCTAAAAATTCGATATCTGTTGCAAATAGCCCTCGTGTTGCTTTATAGCTTGAAGAGTTAATACAACTCACACTCATGCAAATTTAGTTGGATTAATGTATACTTAAATTTTGGATAAAACTTGCTGCTGCTGCAGTTCAAGTTCGCAAATAAAAACTCGTTGATTCAACAAGCTAAAATAATTGTGGAAAAGAGTTTTTGCAAGGAAGAAGAATCCCTGTGCATTTTTTTCCTTTCGGGACACGTAAATTTTGGAAGAGAAATCTTTAAAGTTGTACAAAAAATTAGAAAAAGCGATCCCCCCACCCAAAGACAAACGTCCTATATTGCTCAACTAACAATATTTCTAGTTTGAGCAAGACATTGAAGCAAGAATTGTAGTTGTACCAACAGAGAAAACCGACCATTCAATTATAAAAAAGGGGGAGGAGGTTTTAAAACCCTTCCTTCACTATCAGCTGAAACTAAGTGGGCATTTTCTGCTATTGGGTTGAGAACGAGGCTAAGAAGTAGGACCTAAGTGATAAAAATATAAATTGCTTATGTTTCTTTCGATCATTTTTTAAAAAGGTATAATTATGTTTCATTTGCATTGTTTTATTCAATATATAAAATGATATATTTTGGAATTTATAAATATCCCCGTATTTTGTGTGATTATTATTAACACAAATTTTAAAAAAAAACTAACGTTTAGATCTTACGAAATCTGTATGCATTCCCTGGGATCCCCGGAATGTCTGTTATGTTCCCGGGATTTCTCGGAAGTTCCGGGAAGGAAAAAAAGCGGCGAAATCAGGAACCTTAACTATTTTGTCCGGAACTGTTTGAATTCCCCATTGCAAGGGAAGATGCACTCAAAATTCCCTTTCGTAGGGATTATCAAGAACCCCTGGCACAAAAAGCTGCACATGAATGCTACGCTACAATGAATTTTATTTAATTCTTTACTAAATGCTACGTAGTTTTATAATTGCTGCTTTATGCAAAATTATATATGCTCATTTAAAAATTACGCTGTTTAAAAAACAATCAGACTAACTCTTGGTTTCGAAGTAATATACAATAAAATACGTTTAAAACGAAAACTCTTAAGAAGAAATATCATTTAACACGAGATAATACAACGGCTCCGACGAATTACTATGGATTTCTATTTATTTTTTTTCTCTTAACACGAAAGGATTTCCGTTTCTAGGGAATGGAAGTTTCTGTATTATAGCACTGTCCTACTTTATCATCGATAAAACTCGTTGTAGAAGATGATGATAATGTGTGTACAGCCTAAGTTATAACACACAAAGACATTTTGCACTTTGTTAAAAACTCAAAAATATCATTGATGCAGATTCCGACGACGGAAATGAAGTGAATAATGCAGCTCCTGTTCCCACGTCATCCGAAACGTGGAACATCTTGAAAAGTATGCGCAGTTATTTAAAAACACATTCCAATGGTGAAATGAATAACAAAATGGACGATATCAAACAATTTAATGCTAAAAAAAGAAAATGCAAAAAAAAAAAAAAAAAAATCTGATTATTTCCTAAAAACCCAATAAATGATTTGTTTCTCAAAAAAATTGAGAATTCTGTATTAAATTTAATTTCTTGTGATTGTCTTAGATTCATTGATTTTTATTAAATGCATGCATATATACATATCCATGTAATTAAAATAAATAATAAATTTAATTTTGTTAATATATATATATATATATATATATATATATATAATACCCTTTAACACGAAAAAAATATTTCAGTTCGCTCTGTGTTTCGTGTTAGCGATTTCCACTGCAGTATAAAAAGAACACTTTTACATTTCCCTAAAACGAGGGATAAAGTGGATAACTATGATTAAATAAACAATTCCAAGAACTATGAGTGTTATGAAGACAATAATTGTTGAAAGCGTTAAGGTGAATTCAAAAATTCTATCTATATCAATTCATGTTGAAAGATTGACTAAACTTTGAAAGTAAACTATTTTACTACCATAATTTTATCTACCATTTTAAATAACCATGAGTTTTTCGTTATATCCATCTCAAGTTTAGTATTCATACAATATTATGTCCTGTTCCTTATTTTATGGTTGAGAGCTGTTAAACAAGTACCATAAAAAATGCTCGTGAATTATAACACTTAATAAATAAGACATCACGAGCCCATATGCTTCCTAAATCCTGTAGTGACACTGCACTAAATCGCGAACACATCTTTCTTGCTGTGTCAAGACCTGTCGATAGCTGCGGAGAGTATTGTATTAGTTATGAACTATATAGATTCCTTTAGGGTGCTGGGACGTCGTTATTATGATAAAACACACATAAAAAAAAGGCTAAATAAGAGAAAAGCATAGCCGAAAAAACAAAACAAATTTCTTCTTATAATACAAAGGAATAATATCAACTATCGGCGTATTTTTAAAAGTGAATATTTATAATATTTCCTAAGAAAACAAAATTTTCACATTTTTATAAAAAGGTGTTCTTTAATGGAGATCTCGTGAAAAGAAATGAAAAACAAATTTTTTCTGCTGCATAATAACGTACCGCACAACTTAATTCAAATAGCATAGTTTTAATTTTTGAAATCGTAAATTTTTTTCACGACTGAAGAAATGTGATCAAAATAAATATAAATTCTGATATAGAATTCAGTTAGTATGTATTCTGCAGAATTCTTTGGTTTTTTTAGCCGTATAAGGGAGGGATGCATGTTATAAATCTGTCGAGAGCTCAAACGTCCTCTCGTGATGTGGTGTGGTAGTTAAGAGTGAGCTTAAGGTATGGTGTATACTTCGAAATTATGCAATAAAACATCATGAAATGGCATTTGCTTTATGCATTATAAAAAAAAACACAAGTGTATATCTTTGTTTATTCGTAGTTAAAATTTAAAAATGTAGCCATGGTTTACGGACACCCGGTATATAAATTTTCTAAAATTAAATATTTTTAATGAATTAAAAATGAAACATGCAATGGTGATGTTTTGGTGAAAGTAATTCATACTCTTATATTACATCGCTCCCAAACGAAATCATATCGACAGACGTTTTTCAAAAGCCTTTTTAGAAAGCAATCAACATAAATAAGCTTTAAGTGGCAATTTAAATTTTAATGCAACATAATTTATACATTTCCTAAACTTCTTTCAAACGTATTCGCTTGCAACTGGAAACCAAAACATAAAATTCCAAGTAAGTACAGCTCCGTTTAGGTAGGTTCTCAATAAGAACGCTTACTTTCAAAAACAGCCCGTCGAATGAAAGAAACACGAAATATCCATTTCTTTTTATGTGCATACATCTCAAAATTCTTCGTATAAACGACGAATTACTTTCTTATTCCCGACGATGTTTCGAGATGGATTGAAGAGGGATTTTTTTTATTTCTGAAAATCTCTTCAAGAGGATTTTATCAGTGAATATTTCGTTTGTTTTTTGTGAGAGGATGAAATGACGTTCGAAAATTTCAGCTTTGAAATTGAAGCACGCTTCAAAAGATAAGGAATTTTTCCTCCTGCTCCTTTGACATTATTGCGGAAACGTGCGTAAACAAGAAAAAACAACGAGAAAAAAAGAATTTATTTTTAAAAGAGAAATAATTTGACTCTTTTGGAAACAAAACACGTTATGTTTTGGTTATTAGGAATAAGGTTGTTAGAGGAAAAGACGTAACATTTCACATATTTCATTGTTCCGCCTAGTGTTGCCAAAGATTAACGACCGAAAACGTGCGAAATTGGACGATATTTTTTTTTCGAACAGAATAATATGACACAATTTACTTTCAGTATTGTTTCGTTTCTCCATGATTATGAGGAAAAGTTATCATTTGAACTAGAAAGGGAAATTTTATTCTAAAAAGTTTTTCCTTTTAGCTAAGATATAATTCTCCTCGATGAAGTAAAAATGCGAAGAAGAGGATGAAACTATTCTTGGGAAAAGGGGAATCACACGCGCACACACACATGCATTATATACATAATAATTTATATAAAGTCTTAAAATATTTGAATGATAAATATACTGTTGTTGTTGCTTATGCCACCTGTCTGATGTAGTCAGATCGAGGTCCACGAAATTCATCATGGCAACGGGCTAGAGATACGGCAGTCGTTAGCCTAAGCTTTGAGCCCATGAAGGTGACAGTACGATTTTGCTCACGATAGATGGCGACACCATTCGGACCCACAGATTTAACGAGCACGTACTCCGTGTGTACTCGGAGAGTATTTGGGGCATCGGGCATCTGGCATCGAATCCAGGCCTTCCAGTCTGGTGTCCGATGCTCTAACCACTAGGCTACCCACGACTGCTCGTTAAATCAGTGGGTCCGAATGGTGTCACCATCAATCGTGTTGTACCGAGCAAAATTGTACTGTCACCTCATGGTGCTCAAAGCTTAGGCTAACGACGGGCATAAAATTCTAGCCCTTAGCCGCGATGAATTTCGTGGACCTTGATCTATTGTTACTGTCGATCAGGCGACATAAGCAATCTTGATCTGATGTTACTGTCAATCAGGTGGCATAAGCAACAACAACAAAATATGTCTAATTTATGATTCCTTTTTTTAGAAATTAAAGTTTGCCAATTGTACAGGGTGAGTGCAAAAGATGGACTCGGGTTTAAAAAAATCTCATTATCGAAGCTATTGCACGCATTACAATAAGTGATACATGGATGTAAAGAAAAATATGCTAAACTAAACTCAGTGGCATTACAGCCCATGAGGGCCAAGGCCTGCTGTGCCTATCTGAGTATACGTGACCGTTGGGAGCTTAGGTGCAAGAGCAGATGTTCCGATCAGGTGGTCAATCTGAAGCGAAACCCCAGTGTTTAGTCCCCAAGCAAGCCTGGTACTCATTTATCGATCCACTGAAGGTATAAAAAGGCTGAGTCGATCTTGCCCAACCCGAGGATAGAATCCTGGACCTGTGGTGTGGAAGCGCGACACGCTACCACTTGGCCACTGGACCTAACAAAAATAAATATATATAATAAGATTTTTCTGTTATCAATGCTCTATGTGCGACCCTTTTGTTACAATCCATGCTGTAATGAAACCACATGTGCCTAGACACCTGTGACTCCCTCCCACGGCCGGATCAGTTTTAGGAGAATTGATCACCCCATGTGCCAAACACCTGCAGTCGCTAATATATTGCGACGGACGTGTCTTGGTTAGCCCCGGCAATCTTTGACACGAAGAGAAGCAGATTTCGCCCGCGGCCGGATGTAGGGAGAGAAAAAGACGCCGACAACGGTCAACCGCAGAGACCGAGAGGGGGCCATGAGAGAACGGAGAGTTAGAAGCGAAACCTTCGCAGTGAACGGACACCAAGATCCCTCCCTCACAAAGCTATAGAAATTTGGGACTCTAAAATCATCTAATAGTACTAAATTGTAAATTAATGTAAATAATAATTGTGAATTAATTAAACTGAATCATTATATTTCAAATTATGCTACATTTATTGATTCAAACGTCACAATGCGTGCAATCTGTAATCCATTTCATTCTACACATTTCGTAGCATCACTTTATCAACGATTCGTAACAACGATGCTGCACAGATACTTACTGGTCGTCCTCTGTTATTTGTTGCGTCAATTGTTAATAATACGGCTTAAAATTTAACTTTTACGTAAAATTTTCCATTCTGTCTTCTGGAGCGGTCTATAACTCTCGTAGACTTCCGCGGACTTCGAGCAAAACTCTGCCTGGCCCTGTCCATTGCTTCATCCGAGACGCATTGGTCGACCGTTGCTTTTATTTTTTATACAAAAAACCTGTTTTCTTAAATTGATGATTCCATCGTAAAATGCTCTTGTTGGTAGATACTTCTTTTCCGTATGGATTTCTAAATTTGCACCGAAATAACTGAAAAAACCCGAGCATACTCTAATAAGCAAAAACTTTTCTCTGTCATTGTCGCCCAGTTTGGATTTCAATCACAGTAATCTTGAATGTGTTGTTGATCATAGATGGAAAAAACTTGATATATTTCTTTTTACATTCAAGTATCACTTATTGTAATCTATACATTAGTTTCAAAAATATGACTTT
The DNA here is from genome assembly GCA_019973975.1 of Trichonephila clavata. Taxonomy (NCBI): domain Eukaryota; kingdom Metazoa; phylum Arthropoda; class Arachnida; order Araneae; family Nephilidae; genus Trichonephila; species Trichonephila clavata. The sequence continues at coordinate 83,348 of BMAO01003890.1, read as the reverse complement.
TTAAAATCGAGTCCATCATTTGTACTCATCCTTTGTTAAGTTAATGTAATGCGATATAAAAAGAAGTTTAAAACATAAGATGTCTTATACTTGAATAGCTTCCACTGCGTGGTGAAAAATATGCTTCCCACAAAAAAGTGGTCTTAAAAATCAAATTAATTTTAGGTAATGAGTGAAATGAATTTCTTTTTATAAATGCATATCAATCCCAAAAATATTTTGACTGAACTCTATTAGAAAAAAATTGCCCTATAAAAGATTAATACACACACACAAAAAATCTTTAGATGAATTGAAGTGTGAATTCAAAATATATTTACCTGATATACGTTTAACGGGAAAGCTTTTAAGACGAAATACCCATTGACATGAAATAATACAGCAGTCCCGATAAACTACTAGGTGTTTTCATGAACTCTATTCCTCTTAACATGAAACGAAAATCGCTTATCACGAAAAGATGGAGAAGAAGATATTGTAAGTGAGCCGATACTTAATGAGATGTTTGAGAAAGTTTCTGTATTATTAGACTATCCTATGTATCATCAAACGAATTCGTTGCAGTAGATGACGATAATGTACTTGCATCCCCCATTACGGCAGACATAGACATTTGGAGTTTATTGAAAGCTCAAAAAATATCGTAGATAAAAGATTCCAACGACGAAAATGAAATGAATAATTCAGCTCCTGTCCCACGTCATTTAAAATAAGAAACATCATGAAAAGTATGTGCAGTTATTTAGACGATCATTCTCTCCAATGGTAAAATGAGTAATCAATCGATGATATCGAAACATTATTGACAATTTGATCTTAAAAGAAGACAAGGAAAAGAAAAATATCAGATTATTTTTTCAATAAATATTTTGTCTTTTCGAAAAACTTGAGATTTTGTATTAAATTTCATCAAGTTCTTGTGAATGTTTTTGTTTCATTGATTTTTATTAAATGAATGCATATACACATACTATTTAAATAAAATGTACTATAATAAACTTAATTTTTTTGAATATATGATTTTTTTTGCAATATTCTTTAACACGAAAAAATATATTTCAGTCCCCTCAATTTTGTGTTAAGCGATTTTCATTGTAATTAAGAAACTCCTCTTTTGTAATACCTTTAATTTAGGAAACTGAGTTTTATATCACCGAACTTAAATTTTGCAACTATTTGTTTAATTCCTTTTTGTAATAACTTTTATCTCTTAAGCCTTCAAGTAAACTGCGCACAACAAAAGTGTTACGTGCAAAAAGGATTCCTCTTGTCTCTTCTCCCGGAGTTTATTTATTCCATTGCTGAAGACATTTGCTCTGCGTTTCCAACAAGTTCCTTGCGATGCGAAAAGATTTATTCCGTTTCCCTCGCTCACCAGAATAACAAATGAATTCAAGAAAGAAAGGGAAAAAATCCCTCTCCTTGCTGTCTTTGGACAGCTGTATCTTTCAAGGAAATCTTAGACGAGAGAAGCGCAAGAAATATGCGCGTAGGGATTTAAATCAAATATTACTTTCAGAATTTTCCCTAAAAAATTTCGGGGAAGAGATTCTTTTCCATCATCTTCCTTTCTTTTCCAAGGGAGAGGACTGTATATGTTAACGGAATCCCAGACAACAGTTATCGATTTCCCTTTTTTAAATAGATCTGCTTTATAAATTGTTGCGGTGTTGCTCTCCGAAATACCTCCCCCCACCCCCCCTCCAGTCTGGGCTTACGGTGGGAGGCCTTATTTGACACTCAGCTCTTTCTAAAGGCGTCTTGCTTTTTGTTCGCTAATCCTGACCAACCGCCAGTTCTCAGTTTACCTTTTCTTTTCACTCTTTTCACAGTCACTCAGAAACCTTTTTCCCCTTCTAGATACTGAATAAATATAAGCGTTCTCTGTGATGATTTTTTAAGGAATTTTTCTCCAATGCTTAGAAATTTGCTTTCAGCACGTTGAAGTGTTAAATTTAATTTACGGAAGTAAACATTTGTCACTCTTAAAAAATTATATTTCCCCCCTTTCTACCTATTTCTTAACCGCGCTAAGAAATGTGCACAATCGAGATAATTCGAGCGTAATCGCAATTTACATTGCTGTTAGTTTCACACTCAAATATAAGCGATCGCTATTTGCATTCGTGGCACTGACATCTATCTATCGTCGTGATTTCGTAAATTCAGATAGAGTATACAATAAATTTAGATAAACATGAAAAACAGTTCTTTTATTTGCTAGACATCAGTTCTGGAAATGCGTATGTTTTGTACAAAAAAAAAAAATGACATAGTAAAATAATTTGGATTTCAGAAACAAATTACTAGAAACACTTATACAAAGTTATTATAGTGTTATAAAAAAAACATCGGGTAAAGCAAAATCTTCTGAAATTCTACAGCTAACGATAAATTCCCCCCCGAGTTTTGTTCCACCAACAGCAAAAAAAAAGTACCATATCATTTTGAGCTATGTGTTGTGCTAAATAAAAAGGTTAGCAAAGGGAAAAGAAAAAAAAAAAGTCATATATGTGTAATAGTAGTAATGTTCGACTATGAGCTACGTCTAGCTTCCAAATATATCAAACAAAAGAAAATTTTGAATAATTTTTTAAAAGGAATGCAACTGTCATTATTACTTCTGTTGAAAAATTATAAGCAAATATTTCTTCTAAGAAAAATAATGCTTTTTTTCGAAAAAGTATTCGAAAAGAAAGACAATAAAAGTGTAGATGTACGTGCAGGATTGAAATATTCCATTCTTTCTTCGGCACAATGTTGTGGATCAAAATCCAAAAATAAAACAAAAATTTTGATTTTGTATTTTTTTGTGTTTTTGGCTAACAAGTTCTTAAATGTGTTTTCTTAAATAAAGAAATTGATTTTTTCAACGGGTTTTTTTTTCAAAAAAATGTGCGTTAAGGGGGTCGAAGTTCTGTAATTTTTGTGCGCAGTTTGTTTTTCTTGAACGAAAAATACCACTTCAACTCATGATACGAGTAACATCGTGAATTGATAACAGAACAACACAATTTTTGGTAGGCGGATCGTTGATTTGAAGTCTTAATTTCAATAAAGAATTTTTTAAAGGTGTTAAATAATAATAAGTGGGTGATTTCACGTTTTCTATTTATGCCATCCCCATTCCAAAGCTCAGTTCTATTTGGACAATCCCTCCACTCAGAGGAATGACGAGATACTTGACCAAAAGAAACAGAGGGGATAAGAACGGTTTGGGTAAGTGAGAGTTATATTAAAGTCGCACTTTAGAAAAAACAACACGAGGACTATTGGCAACGGACCTCGTCATTTTGAGCATATGTTAAGTGAAAAGGACTACACCTGAGCTCGAAACCTTCTCTCCTAACTAAGACACCACACCAACGGGAGTACTGAGCCCTTACAGCTTTAATGTGCATCGGCCTCCTCTTTTTGATAGATTTTTAATTGCGCCAGGACTGGAAACCCCATGACACTCCAGCTTCCTGTTCATAACCATAACTACTAGGCTACCGTGACCACAAGAATGGCTTCGGCATAAGGCGTTAGCCAAGCCTCCAATTATACAGTGCTATCACTGTACTGAACTGAACTGAACTGAGAATGGCTTCGAAAACAGAGAACGACTTGGGACGAGGTGAAACCGCACACTCGAACACCGCATTATATTATTTAAGAAATAAGTTTATACAGTCTTTTGAGAAATAGTTCTTAGTTAGTCTATTGTGAACTTACTGTATTACAGAATAATTACTTTTGATCTCAAAAGTGTTTCTGAGAACAGGATAAATCACATATTACGCACAAGGTCTCGATATCCTAAATTCAGCAGCCAAAATAGAGGGGTGTTATGGCCCTCATGAAGCCCAGTAGTTGAGTGGTAGTGCATCGCGCCTCCACACCACAAGTCTGAGGTTCAAACCTCGGGCTGGGCAAGGTCGCGACTCAATCTTTCATCCCTTCAGTGGGTCAATAAATGAGTACCAAGCTTTCTTGGGAATTTAACACTGGGGTTTCGCTTCAGACTGACCACCTGATCGGAAAATCTGCGCATGCCCCTTAGTGCCCAAAATCACGTATACTGATATGGGCACAGAAAGCTTTGATCCTAATGGGTTGTTGCACCACTGAATTAAGTTGAGGTCCTCATAAGATGGGATGTGGAATTCAGGAAAATTACGATACAATTTAGGTGATATTCTTGTATCTGCCCATGGAATTTTTGAATAGTGTTTTTTTTAAATTTTATTTGAAAGCACTAGGTCCAAATTTTAGGCTTTTTTTTGGATAAATTAGGAAAATATCAGAGTATTGATAATAATTCTAGCATCTGAAAGGCAGTAATTTTAATGTTGCACTAAATTTGTTTCAAATTTTTTTTCCTTCTTCTTCTGTATAATATACATTGCATATATATCGTGGTTGCAGTAGTCTAGTTGTCAGCCTTGTAGAGTCATTTGTTCGAGTCCTGATGCTACTGTAGAGCCACCATGCAGAGAGGTTGATTCATGTTAAATCTGCCGTAAATCACAGTCCTCACGTTGGTGTGGAGTGTTAAATATGGTCAGTTGGATGTCAGCTCAAGTGTCATCCTCGTCACTTGGCCGAAGCTCAAAATAACGAAATGCGTCACCGAAAGCCCACTTGTTGCTTTGAGTGCAACGTAAATAAACTCTCACTAGCTCAAAATGTATTATGGTTAAGTTTTTTTAAAAATTAATTTATTGCTTATGCTATGTAACGAACAGGATTGTGAATATGCTGCATGTTGGATGATTAAGGCAACAAAATTCTCCCATATATCATAATAAAGCTGATTTATTGTTATAATAATTTTATCCCCATTCTAAATGAAATATGTACAAGCTAAAACGTAACTCCAATTAAAACAAAAACGAAATAATTTGTTACGCTTAATTTACGAGTAAGCTTAACGCGTTTTCCAGACGAAAGAATAATTCATTATAAATTTCAACTAGACAGACCCCATATAAAAGTTCAGACGAAAGTGTACGAAATTCTACAATATTTTACGTATTACTATAGTTGATTATCCAAAACAAATGTGAGTTCATATGAATCAAAACACACTATAACGATTATATAAAAAAACCACATGCTAGTTAAGACTTTAAAAATTATTGATGAAAACTATACAATATTTACAAGTTATAAATTGCCTTAAAATAATAACAAAATATAAAACATCATGGAAACTAAAAAAAATTATTTTTGAGCTATACATTTTTTTTTGTATTAGATTACTTCTGAAAGTATGGTCTTCTTCGCCATAGCTGTAACCATTAAGCGTGAAATTATTATCTTAGGAATAAATTACGTGGTGATAAGTTCATTTATCTTGCATACATTTTAATCAAGGCAAGGAATTTATTTTTAGGGAAATATATGTGGGTAGAGAAAATGCATCAAATGAAGCGAAGCTAGTTTAGTTAGGTTAAAGCTAATAATGCTATAACTAATAATTAGTTGGCTGGTTAAATAAACTTACTTTTAAGTTCTACTCCTATCGCAGAATTTTGCGGACATAATAATCAGTAATAAAGTATTTCGGAACAGTATTTAAAATGTTTTTCATACTACACAGAATATTATAATTAATATGCCAATGATAAATTAGAGAGAGAAGAAAAATGAAACGTAAAAATTTGATCTAAACAATTTTCGATATACACTTAACTTTTTATTCTTGTTTCCTCCCATTTTTCAAGTTTCATCCATAGAAAAGCGTTCTTATTTGTTTTCGCATATCGATTATATTTTACAAAATTCACAAATATTTCATTTCATTTTAATTTCATTGAAGCTGCAAGGATGATATTGGCGACTGACTTTTTAATTTTGAGCCTTGGTCAAGTGACGAGGATGGCATGAGGGCTGGCATTCCCCTTCTGAATCTTCCACATCAATACAAATATTTAAAGTTACTCGAAAGGATTTGAAATGAAGATATTAGTAGATGAAATGGCTTTCTTTTTCAGATAAAATAATTTATTACGTCATAAATTCTTATTTCTAAGGCTATTATTTTTGTAATAAACACTTAACTTTTCTCTCGAGGGATTTTGATTCATAATGGTTTTCAGCCTTACACGACATCGCGAGATGATGAATTTCTACTTTACCTGCCCAACGGGATTAGCTATACCCTAAAACTTCAGCCCCCCCTAAACCTTCAGCGTTTTTTAATCAGGATGATGCAGTTTTCAGTCACGCTCATATTCCGACCAATCAGAAAAGTTTTTACCGGAAATCATGGTTTAATAGCTTCCGGTTGGACATGACTATAAATAGACAAGATTTCGGGAGTGTGAAAAGAACGCTTTTAACCTTTCAATAGCATATGCGAAAATAGAAAAATGTTCCCTCATTGATCCATTCAACGACTCAAACAAGGAAATTATTTGATTTCATCCTATAAAATGTCGTAATGCGAATGCAAATAGTCAAAATACATACACTCACACGCACTTCAATTTAAACTTTATTTTTAAAGAAAATTTTTGTCAATTATTTATATATATTACATAATGGTACATATATATGTACCATATTTTATCATTTGTGGTACATATGTAGGTTATCTTATATATAACATAATTTTACAACTGTTTGTTACTAATTACAAAGATACAATTAGCAATTAACGAAAATATAATTACAATCCGAAAGATTCAACGTGCTTCCGAGAAATTGATGGACATTAAATCTGTTGAAGCCCAAATCTTTATGTTGGCGTAGTGTAGAAGTTTGGAGTGAAGGGTGTCCTCTTCGTTGCTTGACCTATCTAGAGAGCCATAATTTAACTCTATTACTAATCTATAAATAAGCTTATTTATTTGATACGTTTTAGCGTCACCGCAGCAAAATAGTGAGCCTCGCGAATCGCTTTATGAGATCAAAACAACAAATACTCTTACGCGTTTTATTTGAAGAAAAACGATTCTCGTGGCGCAATTTTAGCTGCAGTGACGCTAATTAAAGCACCAATTATTGTTTCAAAAAAGTGTTTTTAATTGTTAATGAAACATTTAAATTATCATGTATTTTTTATTTTAACACTTTTATTTTAATCTGAAGGTTACTTTTGTCTTAAGCATTCGTTGCTTCTGTTTCACAATAATATTAATGAATTAATTTAATCACAAGAGCTTTAGACAGTAAAAAACTGTAATAAATAATAGGGGTACTTACATATTATCGCAACAATCGCCGACATTCAAGATAACTTGCCAAGTTGGCAACCTCAATTTCTCATGAGTCGTATGTGCTGAATTGGCAATCACGTGCTTTGTTTCTTATAATGTCGCCAATAAGTTGCGATAATTCGAAGTACACACATAATATGTTTCTCTCGTAATTTATACTTTTTATTTACTTTAACAATGAGCTAAATTTATGACGATCGGACATGATAAAGTCCATCTTGTGTTCTCCATTGAATTCAAAACGGACATTAAACTTGTATTTGCAGTTTACTTGTATAAAATTTAGAAAAAATTTAAAATTTATAATGGGTAAACATTTTTAAATATTATGAAAAAAATTAACAAAAAGTATTTTAAAAAGGTTTTAAAAAAATTTCTTCTATTAAGCATGTACTTTTAAATGAAAGGTATTTTATTCACTTATGTGTGTTATTATTGTTAACTAGTAAGAAAGTTTCTGCAGGAGCAAAAGTTGGCAACATCGTAGCGCTTGATCTGATTCGTGGCTTTAATGTGTGAGTATGACGTTACATGAATTTATTAACAGATTTGCTTGAAACACTTGATTGTAGTTATCAGGGGACTATGACGTCACATGAATTTAGCTCATTTAATTTATTAGCTCATTTCATTCATTTTTAGCTCATTTTAGCTCATTACAACATAAATACTAGCCTTACAAATTCTTTTGAACTTTTAAAACCTGAATTCAACAAAACCTATCAGCTTGAATATTGAAAATAGGGTGAACAAAGAAATCAAGATGGGTTTTCTTTGGAATCTAAACAGAAATTGCAGTAGCACAAATTGAGGGTTGGAGATGTATTACATCCTTAAAAACAAACATTATTCTCCCAGTTCCAAATAATTTAACGCTAAGCCATTGATAAATTTTAAAATTAAACATAAAACCGAAGCGCAGCTTCAGATTGGTTATTAAATCAAGAGATCGTATATAAGCAAAATACATAATAAGAATTCAATACGTAAAAAAATATCGTACAGTTGTCAGAAACGGGGAAAGCCAGAATCTATCTCACTTTAATCTAAAATATCCTCTTGATCTAAGAGTGAAGAATAATTCTTGACATTTATTGCTTCTGATTTATGACATATTTTCTGTTCGAGTGGCATCCAGAGGGTCTGAAAGGCGAATTCATCCGTGGGAAATTTATCTATTCGTTTTATTTTTTCGATTTCTTTCATTACTCTTTAATAAAGAGAATTTTTTTTAAACATTTAGTCTTTGAATTCTTGCTTTGTCATTGGGTAAACTTTTTAATAAATTTGCATTATTTTACTCTGTTTTTAATGAATCATACGAAAATCATATTTATTCGCTAAATGTAGGAGAGAACGTCTCTTACATTTGGTAAATGTCTGAACTAAACGCATTTTCAGACAGAGAAATGAAATGACTCAATTTTTCTGAAAAATTGAATCGTAGTAATTTGTAACATCAGTTTATAATATTGAGTTTTTAAAGTTTAAAAATATTCCATAAACGAGTAGTTTCTTAAAAATTTTAACATGTAAAGGACAGATCATTTAGTATTCTGGAATGAAAGAGAAACACATTTTACACCAGAAAAAAAGGGATCGACTCAAATAAAAATAAGTAGAATGTTAAAATAGTTATCCTGTTATCAACAGGATAGCGAAGCCAGAATGCAATTCTAATGTTAAAGCCCTTTTATATTTAAAAAATATTTCGAATTCGGATCATATTTTATAACATTTCACGATGGCAGTCTTAATCATAATTTTATTAGATTAACTCATTATGATAGAGACTTAAAGGTCTTTATGATATATGTTACGAACTCTTAACTTGCAAGCAAATTAAGAGATTTCTAAAAAATTTAAATTTACAAAGAAAACTTGTGTTGAAAAAGTAGTATCGAAAGTTTTCTACCATTAGTAACAAAAATAATTCAAATAAAACAACTTTTCTGATATATTTAGCTTTTTTTTGTGGTAATGGACTCAGTGTTTCACAACGACTTTTTTCTTACCTTTATTTTTCTCCAAATGAATTTTGCTTTCAAAATATTTCTCGTGACTCAAATTTTACTTGAAAGCCACAATAATTTAAAATGACATTTCTTACAATACAATAGAATAGCCATTCATGGATTTTGTTTATTTTGGTCATTTGCTTTAAAAAATGGGAAAATGTATTTAAATTTTGAATTACAACAAATATTCAAAATGTTTTCTTTATTATTCATTACTTATTTCAAACCCCAAGTGTAAACATTTTTTATTTTATGTTTTAAATATGAATAAATATTTAAAGAAAACATTGCATTTATTATACTGTCAATTGTAAGGAATAATTTAAATACACGTGAAACTAATATAGTCCTGCAAAAATTGAGTTTAAATTCTTGAATTTGTAAAGGAGTAGTCAGTTAGTTATCTTTTCATTAGATTTCAAACATTCATTACGCAGCACATCAGTATAAATGTACCATCGAATTCCAATAAAGGATCCACTGAATTGTACTTGGTAACTTCTTTAATCCGATTTATTCTCAATTCTAGTTTTTTCTTTAAAAAAAACTGGGCAAGTGTGATGTCCTAATAAAAAAAGGCATTGGGAAATCCTCGGTCTTTCCATTGAGATTGATCCTGGACTTCAGCCAAAAATTCATCTAACAGTTTTGAAGCGAAGTTAATATCATCAAACCATCTTCTTTTAGATAGAATCAGAATTTTTCATGTATATTTATTATGATGCTTTAAAAATTGTACTTCTATAAAGTACTGAAATTAACGACTTATAGTACAAGTACAAAATTTCTGACTTAAAAATGCGACTTAAAGTATTTGATTTTGCTTTTTTTAGCATTTTTGAAATCCATAGATAGATTTGAATTCTTGTCTAAACAGATTATAGTATGGTGTTTATTCAAAATTTTCTGAATGGGTAATTTGGTTTATCAAGAAAGAAAAAAAAATGATCCAGACAAATTTTGTTACTGAAAGAAAAACTTCAATGAATCAATTCATCTCTTATTCTGTCAAAATATTCACTTTTTTGCTAAAACTTTTGCAGTCATTTAAAAAATATTCTTAATATTTTTGGATTTTACATTTTACATATAATCAATATGAGGCTTTTTTTTGCGCTTTTAGGGAAAGCTTCATTCCTGAGCTTAGAACTAAGAATAACGTTTTGGATTTTTCTTAAATTAAAATCGTATATTTCTTTTAAAAGATCTTTGTTCTTTAAAATATTTTTTTATTTCTTTTAATTTCTAATAAAGTTATGTACATATTTGTTTTGAATACATTTTATGTATTTCATTTATCATTTTGGATGATGCAATTGAAAAAATTATATAATTTTACTTAAAGAAATGGAAAAATAAATTGATATGCCTTGTAAAAAGTATATTTTCGTAACACATTTTAATTAAATTAAATGTTTCTTTTTCTTTTATGCACACATCTAGTTTCGAAATTAAATCACGGAAAGAAATATTTGCTACAAAGAAAACCTCGTGCTGACCCCGAAAGTATATCCAGGCTTATCAATCAATCAAATAAGCTTAGATTTGTCTGCTTCAATCTCAGACTGAATGAGAATTTATCGCTTATTCATGTGAAAATACTTTCTTACTACAAGAAATGAATTAGAGAGCAAATGTCTTTCTTAACGTTGAATATGATTATCAAAGGACTTTATTGGGATAACTTCTTTATTTTTGTTCAACATCTATACATGCCTCTTACCGCAAATATAGTTCAATATAGCGAGTCCTTTACCATGTGCACCAGACATTTGGATTTTTAAATTTAGAAAAAAACAGAGGGGTAAAACGTTGAATTTCAGTCCAGTTTTACTTAAGTTTCGAGACGAGAGAGAGAAAAATTAATAGAATGAAATGTCATTCCACAAAATTCAGCTTGAGAGAGAACCATAAAGTTAAACGAATATTTTTTGATGATTATTTTGTGTTTTCTACAAGTATGTTTATTCATATCTCCGTTCATGCATGAATAATTTTCAAGCTTAATTTTCCAGAAAATATTGTAATAATGAAAAATTTCGATTGAAAATTTTATTGGATTAAAGTAAAATTCACTTAACATATTGATTATTTTTATTTCCTCTCGAATGATATAGTACTTTAATTTGTTTATGTATATATATAGCCAATAAAAATAATGTTACATACTAAATAGCTATAACTCTGTTGTTGTTGATGTTGCTTATGCCACCTGTCTGACGTAGTCAGATCGAGGCCCACGAAATTCATCATGACAACGGGCTAGAGATACGTCTGTCATTAGTCTAAGCTTTGAGCCCATGAAGGTGACAACACGATTTTGCTCACGATAGATGGCGACACCATTCGGACCCACAGATTTAACGAGCACGTACTCTGTGTGTACTCAGCGAGTATTTGGTGGCATCGGGCATCGAGCCCAGGACTTCCGGTCTTGCGTTCGATGCTCTAACCACTAGGATACCCCCGGCCCCTAACTCGGCTATAACTCAAAATCAGTAAAGCAAAAATAGAAGCACAAACAGGGAGTATAGATCAGAAATAAGTTAGCCTCAGTTGTACAAAATCAATTTCTAGACTTAAGAACTAACATTGCAGGTTTAAACATTGTTTTGAGGCCAGACAACCATTACCTGGAATTTGCCTATAGTACCGGGCTGCAAGGAAAAGAAATAGGAGATGATTAGAATAGATTATTATTAGAAGATTATAATTAAACATACTAATGCTAATATTAAGCAAAATTAATAATAAAAAATATAACTAAATCTACTAACCTAATGTAGGAAATATTAAGTGTATATATATATATATATATATATATATTGCTCTAAAACATTTAATTTACCCACAGCACATCATCATTTTAACTTCCCACCTACATGGTTATATAAATATGTATATTAAAAATAAAAAAAAAACAGGAATCCAAGAAATGATCGAAAATAGAGTTGAATTAGATTTCTAAGACACAATTTTGAGATCACCATTTTTTTTATCTCGATATCTTCATATTATTTCTTTTTAGTTTACGAAACTTCTTAGCTTGTTTTAAAGCTGAACGTGCTTAGCATTTTGGAGTAAACTGTATTTTGTATGCGTGTTTTTAACTTATTTCCTTAGCTCATTTTTAATTTATTTCTTAATTTTCTATTCCTTAATCCTGCATTGTAAATGCATGAAAAATCTGAATTTGTTAAATCTTTTCACTGAAGTTTAATTTTCTTTTATTACTGTTTAAATTTTTAATAATAACTTTACTCGAAATATTTAATGAAAGATAGTAGTTAGAGATGTGCGAAAATCTTCCTTAAGGAATCTATATTTTTGTTATTGTTATACCTTATGCATTTAAATTACTCATTAATAAATTTGTCGATTGTTTTAGTTTAAATATTCAAATTTATGTACCAGGTTTGTTCAATTTTATTAATTGACTTGTAATAGCTGCAATTTTTTTTCTATAAATTTTAAAATGTCTCAATTTTAAAAAAAATGTTAAAAGGTTTTGTTTTCTTACATTATTTGTGTCTGTATATCATTAAATTTGAATTTCTAACTCATTTATTTGTAAATTTTAACCTTTATTTGGGAATATTTCAAGATATATTTTAATTACTAAAAAGTTTTACTAAAAACATTCAACTCCTACATAGCACTAATATTTTAGTAGAATACTTTTCAAAATTGTTTGGAAGGATTTAGTGTCTGCGTTACATTTTTTGAAGGAAACCTTCTTGATAAAATGCACATTCCTTACTTGTTTTTATAAAATGCACATTTCTTACTTGTTTTTATTGATTTTTCTTTATTTTATCTTTCTCTTTTGAAAATAAAATATTTTTCCTTTAAAAATGGGGTTGACAATTCGTGGTTGGATTATATTCCCACACATACTTTCATCTCTTATGAAACTTTCATTTTTTTTCAATTTCAGAAAGGCGCGATGTTTTTGTTTTTGCTCAGAGAAGTCAATACCTTTATCGGTTTAACATTGTCTGTATAAATGCTACTTTATTTGTTATTTTCAAGTCCTTTCTTTTTGTTTATTTTGATTTAAATACACAGATTTACTCTTTTCTATTAGTTAATTTTTTTACAGCGATCTTAATTTTTTTGAGTTGCTTTTATATGCAGATATGTTGAATACTGAAGTGAATTGCATTTTCTTGCTTTGCACCTCTTACAAGCCTTCATGGATGCAATGGAGGAAAGTTTATTGATATTTTAATATCATTGCTTTCTATTGGAAGTTATTGCGATCATCCACCATTTAGGCTGACATGTAAGTTAAGAGTACCTTTACTTAGACTTTGGATAATTTATGAATTAGCGAATATATTAAGTTGAAATTGGTAACTTATCATTTTTCTTTTTATTTCATTTAGTTTCCGTTTTTTCATTACTTTAAGATGACGCGATTCGTTTATCTCTTAAATTATGAATCTGAAACATATTTAGATGAATAAAATGATTATTTTAATTCTTTCATCTTCTTGTGGGATTCTATCTTCTTTCGAATTCTGAAATTATATATACGTTATTCTAAGTAAACTTAGATTTCATAAACTAAAGTTCGTTTGGTTAAAAATAATAGTGGATCGCATCAATGGTTAATTGTATCCGTAGTAGCGCAACTATTGTAATTTTTACTATAAAAACAACATTTTATTATTTAAATTTTTTGAAAAAGTAATAAAAGTCGATATTTATATGAAATAGCACATATTTTAAAACATCAAACTTTCTAATGAGCGACAAAATAAAAGTTTTACCAACTGTGTTAAGTATTAATCGTCATCGAAACTTATATTTAGCAGAATACCATTGGCAACAAGCTGTGGTGAGCAACATGGGGATCATTAAAATGTATTATATTCACTTAACTCATTCTTTATTAAAAATATATTCCTCATGTACTCTAATGTCTTATAAAATTATAATTTAATTTACCAACTCGTGGTCCTTAAACTTTTTTCTAAACTTTAAAAGAACAAAATTAATTTCGTAGTTCTAACAAAATATATGTTATTAAAGTTAAACACATCTCAAACAGATTTAATAGTAAGCATTTTAAATGCTTGAAAAATACAATGGAAAAATAGCTAATACAACATTAACGCAACATTTACGAATACATTATATATTTGTGATGAAGTTAAAAAATAACGTGAAATGTGATAGACCAGTCAATTGTGAATACTTTATTATAATCGTATATTTTCCTTGTATATCATTTTGAGAATGGATAATTCAACGTACAAGTTAGAGATTACTTCTTTTAAAAATGTGGACAATAGTTTGAATCGTACATTACCTTTGACTGTGTCTCAAAATGTTTCATTAATATTTCAAAAAAACATTTAAATAATTCAGTAATGATAGAAAGATAATAACAAAAGTATAATAGAGAGAGTCATTAAAATTCAACATTTTTTTCTGAAGCATTTTTATTTGCTATTTTCGATAGTTATAATTTAAAAACTCTGGTCTATATCAATTGATTACTTTTTGGTTCTGTTGCGCTCATTTGTGTACTTATGGAGATTATTCGCGAAATGATTGCTAATAAATGAATTTTTTTATATGTTTTTTGTTTGAATATTTTATTTTAACTCTATTATTTGTTGCTGAAGGCTTTTATATCTTGAGCCAAATCAATATAAATGTTAAAAATAAATTGTATATCCCTTAAAACATTAATATAAATGATTTCTGCAATATGTGCTTTTAAAATAAAAATATGAAAGGAAGAAAATAAAAATGAATAAGACAGAACACACATTAACGGGGAAAACACAAAAACAACATGCCTGATTACTATGGCAACATCATGCTCTGTATCATTTTCTATTTGCTTTTTATTATATCATAATTGATCGTTGTTTCATAACCCTTTTTTTATTTTGTTACATGACCTTGGACAATAGGAAAATGAATAATCTATTTAAAATTTTCCCTTTTTTTAAAAAAAAAAAATTCATTTACAGGAAGTGGGAAAACTAGGTTATGTGTTTATATTTCTTCTTCCGTTGAATTATACCCGGAGTCTTTCTGCAGGGTGTGGTGTGTTTTGGCGCGATAATTGGCGAAAACTGCTCCACCTCACTAATAATATGAATATCGATTCTCTTCTACAAGGTCGTCGGGTTTAAGATCTGAAGTTTTCGTATATAGAGACTAAGACAGGAAGTTGGAATGAAATCATGCAACGAATGATAAAAAAATAATCGATGAAAGATAAAAACTAATCCATGTTAACTGCATGTTATATACCCAAGCGAAAAAATAACAATAATAGAGATATTAAAATTGTCTTCTTTAAATCTAAATTTTGTCTCTGAAGAATTTAACATATTTAAAATTCTTACACTGAATTTATTAATTTTCTAATTAATTTTTAAAATAAAGCCCACAATGAAATGAACGAAGTACACAGTTTCTGTAATTAATGTAAAATGCTTTTAAAAATAGCAGTTCAGACGTATATAAATATTTAAAAAAAGTTGGTAATTCGTGTTTAATTTTTTTTCATGATTAGAAACACAAAATTTTATATTTAAGTGAAATATTTGCCCATACACACTTGTACAGTCCATTTTCTTAACCGAGCACATTTACCTTGCAAATATTGTTACTTCAGATTGCTGATCAAATTGAAAATTATACAAGAGAAAGAATTATTCAATTTCCACAATTTTGTATTCAAGCAAAAACATAATATAAAATACATAATAAGTGTTCAAGCGAAGAGAACTATAAGTTATTTATAGAAATTACACCCCTTTCTTACGAATAGTTTCTTCCACCGGTTAGTAAGCCTCGTGTATGCCATTATGATATTCTATTACTTGAACTCGCCAATAAATCTGTCAAAAATTCAAGGTTTAATTTTTCTAATGAGAAATGACTAATAAATCTTTTAAAATATAGGCTACAATCCTTTAACGGTGAGATGAAATGTGACATCATATACAGATTCTAAACATGTATTCGGAAAATATGAATTAGATAATATAAATAAGTAGTATTCGAATTTTGAATAAATTTTAATTTAAATTTTTACATATATTTTATTCTATTGATTGATAAATGAATTCTGTTATTTTTCTCATTCTTTTTACGTAATAAAAAATGAAGAGAAATCATTTTGATGTAAGATGTTACATGGCTCTTTTTGAATTTCATAAAGGTGGAACCTTTTCATGTTTTAGTAGTTAAAGTTGAAGAAGCATTAATGTGAACAGAAATGTCGTTGACAGAAAAGGTTATGAGACATAACAAAAATTAATATTATCCTCTGTTTAAAAATGCATTTGCTACGAAGAAACGAGACAATACGTGACTTAAAAAATGTATGAGGATATTACGACATTCATGTCAGAAGTCAGGAAAATGTATTAGGTCACGAATTGGGAAATGATTTTTTATTGGAAAACTATATCAGTAAGAAAAAAATGAAATAAAATTCACTAGACTAAAAATGTAACAAAGTTGGATACTTTGGGAGTATGTGAAAGTATTTGATTGAAAGTAAGAAGTACTAAAATGGTTTTTTTAAGGTAAAGCTGAAGTATATATAGCAGCCAAAAATACTTTTGATAATCATGGATTATAAAATTAATGACGACAAGAAACAGGGATCTATGATGTCTGAAAAATTATTTTTTAAGCAAGGTAAAAAACTGTGGGAAAATAATTAGTTTCAAAAGAGAAAAAAATATAGTTAATAAAGAAGCAAAAGAAAAAAAATATGAATGAAATTAAAATTGAAAAAAAAAACATAGACTTTCACAAAGTCCATTTATACTAGTGGAATATAGTAATTATTTAAATTGGGTAAATAATCCTATGGTATAGTACAGTAAGAGTTCGTTTTACACTGTTTCGGTTTAACGCTCTTTTATTTGAATTGTGGGATTCCCCGATATTGCACGGAGCGTTAGGATGCGTACAGTTTCGGGGATCCCACAATTCAAATAAAAGAGTGTTAAACCGAAATAGCGCTAAGCGAAACAGCGTTAAGTGGGTTCTTACTATATTTATAAATGAAAGGAAAAAAAGTTAGGTGGCAAATTGTATTTAATATTTTAAATAATTTACGAGAATTAAGAATTATGATTATAAATATATGTAAAGATTATATATATATATATAAATCTGGATTTATTTAAAATTTTTAATTTTAATAATTCACTATAAGGTATATTTGTGGTTTTAGGAAAATAAAATACAAAAAATTGTGCTTATATAATATGTATACGTATTTGCGTTTTTAGTGATACCAGCCAAAGGCGTTTTTTTTCTTAACATCTTCAGATAAGAAACAACTGGTTAATTTTCACCACTAAAAGTAGAATTAGAATTTCTCTATCTGAAGATCATTCAAAAAGCACAAATTAAAGTTAATCCTCTAAAAAAAACTTCGAAAGAGGCTCAATTACTGATTTATTGCAGTACATTTAACAAATGAAGGAACAGGGATGAAAAATCCGTATTTTCCTCCCATTGTGAACTGTTTGCTTCTCTGCGTTAATAGGAATCCCGCAGTGAAAGTACTTCTACAGAAAAGTTTTTTCGGCTTCTTGCGAGTGGTGACGTCAGAGCACGAGCATGGAGGGAATTAAGAAATCGGTTCGCCGAAGAGGAAGATTTTACCAAGTCAGCAAGAAGACATGCTTCATTGATTTGCAAGAATCTGAGATCGAATAAAAGTGGAAAGGGCTGAATCAGCCAAAGGTTTGCTATATTCCGATCTCGGTTATTGTGAAGAACTGTCAAGATCTTATTTGCGGTATAATGAAAATGAGCATTTAAATCTTTATAAGATCTCTTTTTTTTATGCTCTTGAAATTTCAGTCACAAATATTACGAAGGAGGTCCGTTACGACTAATAAGTAGGAAGACCGATTAATTTTTTTAGCACATGCAGAGAAAATCTCTTAACCCGAAACTGAAGGGTTTAAAAATATTTGTTCGTGTTAAAAGAATTTTGTGTTAAGGAATAACGAAAAAAAATCAACAAAATTAAGTTTATTAGAGTCTATTTTATTTACATAGATTTGTATATATGCATATATTTAAAAAATCAATAAAAATTAAATCTTCACAAAAATTTACAGAAATTTAATACAAAATTTTCAAAAGCAAAACATTTATTAAGTTTTTGGAAGATATCTGATATATTTTTCTATGCATTGTTCTTTCTAATATCAAATTGTCAAGAAATTGTTCATAATGGTTTGTTTTGTTATTCATTTCATTATTGGAAAATGCGACTAAATTGCTGCGTACACTTTTCATTACGTTCCTCATTTCACGAAGATGTGGGAACACAGGGGAGCTGCGTTATTCATTTCATTTACGCCGTCTGAATCTGTAAAAATGATATTTTTTTTGAACTTTGAACAAACTCCAAAATTTCTTTGTCTGCCCTAATTGGGGCTGTGCACACACATTATCATCATCTACTGCAATAAATTCTTCCGATAATACAATAGGGCAGTCCAATACGGCTGGTGTTTTCCATATTTTGTTGAAAAGATTTCCCTTCTGGAAATCTTTTCATGTTAAGCGATTTTTGTTTCATGTAAGGAGAACAAAATACATGAAAATACATAGCAGGTAGGCTGTACCCGTGCATTATTCGTGTTAACCAATATTTTATCTTAAGCGTTTTCACCGTAAACGAATTTTACTGTATTAGGAAAAATTGTAATATGTTCTATTTCTCTTTAATATTTGTATTATTTTTGTACTTATTAGTGCGAATGTGTGTGTTTGCTAGTAAGAGATTCATATATATATATAAATGTACTGCAGGGAATTATTCATTTTCCAGATTTAAATAGTCAAGTATAAAAAGGGGAAAAACGTAATATAAAAAATATAAGCATGTGTTTAATTGAATTAAAATATAAGTTTTTTGTAGATATTACATAAGTGCTTAGTGAAAATTGTAAGCCACTCAGTCAGGTATGTGAAAGCTAATGTGACATTCTTTTACTAGGAATTGCCAATAAATCTATCAAAAATAAACGCCTAATCCATAGGTACCCAGCCTTTTTTGAACTGCCCCCCCCCCTTTTCTAGTCAATATTTCGATACCGCCCCCTCTCACTCTAGAGAAATAAAGGTGTACATAATTCATGGTGAAAACAAGAGTTCAATTTTAAAAAATATTCTATTACTAATAGAATATATTTTTTATTTAAATTTTTTTCTAAAGCACCAATTTTCTTTCTTGCGAGTTTGAAATAGCTATTGCCACAAAAATATTTAAACGTGTAATATTATACATTTTAGTCACAGATAGGATATTTTTAGAATTGAAACGCTACTGTGAATTTCTTGGAAGAGATTAATAGGTGAAAAAGGAGAAAAGAGGGGAATAAAAATTTTAGCTTATCTGTTATAAAGATAGGCAGGGGTTTTGATAATACGAAGTAATTCATAATAAACTATTGCTTTCAAAATATATATAAATTGACAGTTTCAGCCTTTAAAGAATCACTAGTTAATTCCTGATTAACATACTTAATTATTTTTCTGGGATAATATACGTAATGAAATGCAGTGGACAAAATATTTTTTCTACTGCTCACAGACAAAGACAACACGTGCATTGCAGAAATTAAAATGCACTATATCATTCAATTTAATGTAGATCTGAATGTAATGTAATCTTTAAGTTTTTCATCCACTTCTCGAACTACCGAAATGCGTAAATTTCGTACATGTGATGCTGAAATGATTTAAATACATACAATACATAAGTAAACAGTATTAAAGTTTACTTTTGTTAGTACATAATCAGCGTGTTTTTTCAGTCTTTCTTAGACTATGTTTGGTTAATCTGCTCAAGCCCCTCGGTGCTATTTCTACGTCCCCTAATTTTCTTTGGGTCTTTTACTGCCCCTCTGAAAGCCTTCAACGCCCACAAGGGGGCGTTATCGCCCACGTTGAGAACTTATGGTCGAATCCTTTTAATGAGGAATCTCTAATAAATCTATCATAAAGAACAAAATAATAAGGAATCAAATATTTTATTAATCCTTTAGAGATAGATGAAATGAGACCCTTTTCAAAATAGGGTATTAAGATTCATGAACTGGATATAAATAAATAAGATCTTAATTTAAAATAAATATTAAATTAAGTCATTTCAAATACAATCTTTAGATTTTTTTTGATTAAGCTTAAGTTAAAATGCAAATTGTGATTTGTAATTTTGTAAGCGCAATTGTTACAATTTGAAGTGTTAACATCATTTCGTGTTTCATTTAGTAATATTTTTTACTGCACGGAAAAATGCAATTTGTTTTTGATTGTGAAATATATTCATAGCAGTTTACACCATATAATTTATTTTAGTTTGCAAATATATGTATAAGTTTTTTATATATAAGGTTATTTTTTCGATTATTTGAGTGAGTGAGAGTTTAATTAACGTTGCCTCGCTTAAGTGACGAGAACAATACCTGAACTGGCACACCCTCTCCTAACTACCACACCACACCAATGGGAAAACATTGAGCCTCGACAAATTTAACGTGCATCGACCTCCTCTACACAGCGGGTCTTCAGTGGCACAAGGACTGAGACTCACTAAACTCGGACCACGCTTTCGTGACTCCTAGGCTACCACAGCCTTTGTACTATTTTATAGGATTGATAGAGTTCATTGGAATAATAGTATTTTCCTACCTAAGTAATAGTTAAATATTCTATCTCCTTCATACTGCCTTTAAGGGAAGAGTTTCCAAAACTTTTGTCATATTTGTACCCCTTCTATATTTCTCGTAACGCTGAATACCTTTCGTAAAAAAAAAGGGTGTAATACAATCAAAATATATTTTTTTTTTTGTGACACACACAAAATAATAAGAAAAAGAGAAACGAAGTTCTACATAATAAAGTATAAATAAAAGTTAATTATAAATGACATTTATTTGCATGAATGAGAAAGATGAAATTGTTTGTTCTGAGATGACGGATCGTCATAATTTGGTTCCCTGGTCGTTGATTTTAATCTGAGATACGGTTTCACTTCCAATAATTTATTTCTCTTTTTCAAATGTTGAAAAGCAACTTCACATAAATAAGAAATTGGAAATGGCAAGATGTGTATTTCAGAACTTTTTCTATTAAAAATGGAATACACATGTTGCATTTGTACCAGAATGATGTTAAAGCACACTCCCTATGTTTATTCTTCAAGAATCCTTCTGAAATATTGTCCGTCTGTAACGAAGTGTGGTATATTCCCACCTTGTCACAGGGGGCCATCTCATGCTTCACTAGACTTTCTTGACTTGACTCATGAGAACATAGAATTAGGTGCAGCTGAGCACGGTGCAACGCGCACCCCCTCCAAATTCGAGTGCAACGTGTACCCCACCAAACTCCAATGCAACGTGTACCCCACCAAACTCCAGTGCAACGTGTACCCCCATCAAACTTCAATGCAAAGTGTACCCCACCAAACTCCAGTGCAACGCGTACCCCCCAAACTTCAGTGCAACGCGCACCCCCACCAAACTCGAGTGTAACGTGTTCCTGCACCAAACTTTTCCCATACCCCTGGGGGTACGCGTACCACACTTTAGGAAACACTGTTTTAGAGAATCATATATACATTTAATGTAAACTTATAATTTTTATAATTGATGAAATTGCAAAAAGACAATTTAATTGCTTTTGCTTGTAAAATAATCCTTATTTGCATTGCTTGTGTTCTATTTTTAATTAATTTTTTTACTATTATATTTTTTTGAAATTGGTAATGCAATGAAAAGAATCAATATTTAATTTTCAAGAATAATAACGATTATTGTTAAGAATCCCCAAATTATTGGAAGATAAAATTGTATTTAAAAACTGTTTTCTCTGTTTTCAAACTTTTCTAGTATTTTTTGTGGGAACAGGTTACAGATTAGAAAAATTGTTTCTCTGAAGGAGAATGAATGGATAAAAAGCGAAAAATCTGCGATATATCAATCTAAAAACTTTTAATTAAAAAATGAAACCTTATCACAAAATGAAAGTTTTTTTCCCCTGGTTTTATATTCTGTAAACAATTTTTTAAAAACACTGTTAGCAATCTGGAAATTGCAATTTTATCGGTAAAAGGAACTTAAATTTTTTTAAAAATATTGAATGTGGAAAAAATATTTAATTATATTTTTGGCGAAATTAAATTTTAGAATGTTTTAACTAAATTATATATCTCCATTAACTGTATTAAATCTTATGGTATTTTTATTCAATGAAATATAAAATATTATATACATATTTAATTTCACTGTCACATTAAGAAAACATTTAAAGTTGTGAGGTTTTTCTTTTGAAGTAGGATTTTTAATGTATAGGACAATTTTTATTTGTTTTCTTAAGGAAATTAGAACAATTTTTAATTTCTTTTCTGCTCTCAAATACAATGAAGTGCATTAGATGAGAAAGCCTTTCTTAACTATTAAGCATAAATCAAATTAATTTGCTTAGCATTCTCTTAGAATTCTTTGCTTTGCGCTTGTATTACTTTCATTATTTCTTGTATTTGCGAAAAGAACCTTATGCTCATCATGTGTTTCCTTTCATGTCAAAAGTTATTCCTGCCACGCTGATGTGAGCTTAAGAAGAGAATTATTGTCTAGTGAATTAATTGCTGTATCTCGTATAAACTAAAGAAAGGAAAGATGAATTGTCTCTCTCTTAACAACATGCAGATGATTTTTAATTCATTTTTCTTAAGAGTGCCACATATTTTTTTATTTCATTTCTTTTTTCATCCCCCAAGGTCCTTTTTCTTATAATTAAATATTATTTTTGTTTGTTTTCGAAAGTAATTATTTATAATAAAGGCTTCTATAATTGCTCATTTTATCTACTCCTGAAAATTCTAAGCACATGTCATTTATCTAATTTTTAATGTTTTAAATAAGTAATTTTATTTAAAAAGTTAATGTCAAGGAAAAATTATTAATTGATGCAAAAGACTTTTTATATTTTAAAATATTTTTGCAAATTTGCGGAAGCTTTTTAACTATTTCAAAATTGCCATCCATAATTGTCGTCAATCAAATGGGCATCATTTTGAATAAACAAATAAAGATCGCTTACAGAAGTATTTTATAATGGTTAAATCTGTTTTGAAAAAAAAAAAAAAAATAGGATGCCCGGAAAGTATAACTACACTTTAAAAATTAATTAAAAATGAACAAAAAAAAAAAGATTTTTATATAAGGTTTTTTATGTTCCATAAAGAAAAAATTAAAGTTTCTGTTTAATTAAGTGCAAACTAGATGGCGCAACATACCCGATTTTAAACATTCTCTCATTCTCCACAGAAAGAACAAGCGTAAATCGCAGCATGATAATCTGCAACAAATGTGTAGCGTAAATGGGGCACCACCACACTGGAGTTTGGAAGTGAGAGAAAGTTCCCCGTGACGATGGATTGGAAGAAATAATTCTATAGCTTGGGCACACAGATTTCTAGACAGGACGCCTTTGGACTTTTTTCTTGTACGGATACGTGAAAAACATTGCTGTGTAAGAGTCTTCTTTTAGTGACACTGATGAAATGAGAAAAGTCGAATGACAGTGGCTATTCAGATTGTTGATCCTTCATTCCTCCATAGAACAAGGCTAGAAATCTCGTATAGACTTGATACGTTTCGCGCAACTAATAAAGCTGTTGCGTTCCGAAGGTTGCGGGTGTGAGAGGGTTCGAGGAAGAAGCAGACACATGATCATAAAAATAGCTACTTTTATTCTATTTTTGGAACTTTATGAAGTATACAAATTTATAACTTTTATGAAATATGAAAAATATGAAATCCTAATTTTTAATCGGATGTACTAAATTGTTGAAAGTACTTAACAGGAGTAGTAGCTTCGTGTTATGATCCTTCTCGAAACCCGATAACTCGGTCAGTTCCAGGGTTAATTGCTTCACCAATTCTTGGTAGAGACCACCCAGTCTCTGTGCTCGGTTACTAATACTTGAATTTTAAGCTTAACGATCAATGCTTAACCATTAATTCACATACTCAAAGACAGGCACTTAAATAGTAGTTACACGCATAAAATTAAGTCATCTTGTGATGCCTGTCGGTTCCTGCTTTCCTCTGAAACCTCTTGTCTACCCTCGGACCCGGCTAGGTGTGTGGGCGAAACTGAATAATCAGCAGACATGGTTCACACTAATTATTTTATTGTCACCAAAATATCAAGCAGACACAATTACAATCTAATTAAGATAACAGATCAGATAGCAGAATGCGGAAGTGAGACTCAATAGCCTGGGGATAATAATAGGGACCCTCAAATGATTCCACGATAACTTAAACGAGCTCAATATCATTTAAATCGCTCACTAAAAAGCTAGACTTCTATTTAAATAAGGATCACGATACCTGTACTTTTGTTAAGTTGAGTCCTACACTTGAACCTTGAAGGCGATCCTTGTCCGGATTTAATCACCGTCGATTGATCCACTCTCAGTAATCTTCCATTGATAAACTCCAAATGCACTTAAAAATTCCACGATCCTTCACTTTCCAACTAACTAACTTGCCAACTCGGAATACAGAATTTATATAATATACTTAATTTGCATAATCACGCTTCTTTCACTCGGCGAAAGTTGGTTGAAATAAATATTTTTCTTAAAGAGTCCTGAAGGTGTTAGTAGAGCCGTGTATAGATCCGTCACAATTTCTAGGGAAAACGGTTTTTAAACTAAAATCACTGCTAAAGAATAGTTTCCCCAAGAGGATCAGTAGAAGAATTCAATAATATCCGTTGCAAAGCGCGTATTGAAATCGTGTAATAAAGCATTGTAAACAAACTTTGATTCTTTGTAAAAACAAACAAACTAACTAACAGTAAGTAAGTATATTTATTTATTATTTTTTGTAATTAATATTTGAAAGTATATTTATACTCTTCGAACACCTGGTATGTTCTTATAGACATGTATTGATTCTTAGAAATATGTCTGATTTATTAAAAAAATATTCGAGGTTTCGAAATATAAAAACTAATATTTCTTGGAAGGAACGGATGTATCATATTACTTCTTCAAGTTAAAGATGTCTCCCTTCATGATTTTTTCATTGGCGCTTGGAAATATTGAAAGATTTATTCGATCCCTAAGAAGAAGTTCAGATATTAAATTTCATAAAAGGAAATTTTCTATATTGCTCCTTTAAAACGCAATAAAATAATTCAAAACTCAGAACAAAGGGATGAGCTTTAAAAAGATGGATCAGGGAAAAATAGTTTTTAATTCTCTTTTGAGAAGGTTGACAATTGAAATCTGATAAATTCTATTTTATAGATCAAAAATATGTAATTGAAATGCCGCAGTCAGAGGAAGTTTCAAGGAGAAAAATGGAAGAAATCAGATAAAGAAATTTAAGATTGACTTAGGTCATGACTTTCAGAAATTTATTTAAACGACTTGTAAAATCATTCCTTATCTAGCTGAAGCAATACACATTTAATTTTTTTAGATTGGTCAGGAGTTAAAAGGACCATTTTTGCTTTCAAGATGAATTTGGCATTTTCAAATCAAAATATTTATGACGGCAAATATGACAAAGTGGATATCTTATGTTTTGACGAGTATGATTAATTTGTAATAAGTGACCAATTTACTCAGTGAAGGTCACACTAAATCTTTCATCAATCTATTCAAACTTGAAATAATAGATATCAAAATGAGTTAAATACAGTCGAACACTGATTTAATGAATTCTTTTATTCGTTAATTCGGGGTTATTCGTAGTGTAGGGGTAAAAAATACAATTTTCTTGCACTTACCTGTTTGAAATTTTGTAATAGCAACTACACAAAAATTATTAGAAAGGAATTATTCATGTTTTATTTAGCTGCTTAAGGTATCCGACTAACCTAAAATTGTGAATTTTGCCAAAAATTGACAATTTTTTTAATGTTTTTATTTTATAGGCCATCTTATTAGCTTTATAAAAATACCAAGTTAATTATTTTCCGTTCTCTAGAACAAAAACTACAAGCGTTTTGGTAAAAGCAAATGCCATTACTTTAAGCAAGATGTCATACTTTAAAACGCGTTTGACTCGAAATGTGTGTGTTTTTTAAAGTTCTCAAACGGGGACCGCTGTGCTAAAAAAGTTTTTAAAATAATTAACTGAATTTTTTGTGTGTATGTTCTGTATAATAGTAGCAGTGTTTAACTTTCAGATTTATCAATCACTGTTTTATTACAAAAAATACAGTCCCTTATGTGAACATAATCACTGTTTTTTTAAGCAATTTCATATAATAACCAAGATAAAGTGCTCTAGTTTTTATAAAATTTAAAATATCTCTTATCCTGAAGGTCATTACAAAAATGAATAACATAGTAACACATCAGAATTGAAAAATTAAAAATTTGTTCATAAACTTTTGATGCAGAAGGGACGGGTTTATGTTATTTTTTATAAATTTTTACCCATTTTTTCCCATTTTAGTAATAATAATTTCTTTTTCTCTTCTTTATTTCACCATATTTTTCTCAAAATGTACTAAACAAATCTTAAAAAATAAATCCCATATCTCTCTATTTTTTTAAAAAAAAGTTGTTGCAAGTAATCGGATACCTTAAAATACTGGTACCATTGGATTAAGTAAGGAATTTCCTGTTCTATTCAAGACTCAAGTGATAGGTTAAGTTCACGACCCATCTCTACCAGTAAATTTTAATAATGGGCTGCTCCCGTTCCCATCGCAACTGCTGCGAAAAGAAGTCTTTTCCTGTTCCGGACAAAAAGAATATGTCATTTGAAAAAGCAATTTTCCTTTTTCAAATTAAAAGAAAAAGTTCTTGCGGTTGTTGAAATAATTCGTTAATTTGAGGTTTAATATTCATTAAATGAGGTTCATTTTTCATTCCTTTTAATCAAGAGAAAAGAAAGATTCCTTTTTAGGAATCCGAACACGTTAAAATGACCAAATTCTTTCAAAACACATTATTTTTATTTTTTATTTTTTTGAATAGAGCTATCTTTTGGCTTTACAAAAAATACTTTGTTTTGTTTCTACGCTCTCTAGAGGCCAAGTTAAATCCATTTTATAAAATTAGAAAAACCGGAAGTGAGTTTTTAATCTACCAGAAGTGGGCATTTATAAATTGCACGAAATTTATCATGGCGAGTCTGATAGCTCAAAATATTATGAATATATTTTTATAAAACGCGTTTTAAAACTGATGTTTATATTATTTTATAGAGAATGGACTTAAATATTTCTTACTGTATGAATATTTTTTGATATTATGGCCTGTTATTTAAATAGTAGTCTAATAAAGAATGTCACATTTCTTATACTATTTCCTAGATCAGGTGTAAAATTTTTAAATTTTAAAGAAACATTAACATTTTAGTACATTTTCTAGATAAATGCGTCTAATCGGTTTCAGTAATACATTTACTGATATAAGCTTATTACGTTTTTTTTTCTCTAACTACTTTGAATTTTTTTCAAAAAATATTACTAAAATTTAACTTATTGTAGTGATTTTTTTTAAAATTTTGGTAATTTAAAAAAAATATTGTTAGTTAAATATTAGTATTTATTGGTATTGACTCCTAAAAAACGCCGACACAGGTGAAAAGACAATGAGCAATGAAAAAAGTGATGTATGCTGTTTTCTGCAGAAGACGGGATTGATCAAGGCCATCAAGTTGAAAGGACAGAAGACAAGTAACATCAAACTGGTATACCACTAAATATCTTGTAGAAATTCTCCAAGAAAATATTAGGGGACCTTACGATGACAGTGCATCTTCCCATACAGCCGGTTGAACAGTTGAGTTTCTTAAACGAAAACAAATTAAAGTGATAGAACATCCACCTTATTTTCCGGATCTAGCTATGAGTGACTTTTGGTTATTTTTTAATTTGAAAAAGTACTTACATGGATATCGTTTTCGTTCAGAAGAGATTGATGTGGCTATAAATGCATTTTTTCGTCAATTCCAAGAAATGAATGGTTTGAGGCATTTATAATCTGTAGAAAACTCGTCTACAGAAATGCATTGATGTTGGAGGTATGCTGGCTACTCTGAACACTCCTAAAAATTTGTATGTAAAAACTTTGTATGTAAACTTTGTATGTAAACTTTAAAAACCTAGGTATATATCAAGAATTTCAGATTGACCCTCGTAACTGTGCAAAATTACGACTTTATTCAATACATTTTCGTATTGAAAAGGTCTTTTTTTCATAATGGTTGTAACCGTGGATAGAAGAAGGAGGCTTTTAGACGTTAAGCATCCACATTGTATTGACGACCAAACGGTGACACGAAACGTACATCACAAATACAAGTAGACAAACGCACACACCTTTAAGGCAGTCACAAAATCATTCCTTGCTCATTCTCGAGATCCCGTCTAGTTCCAGTCATGGTCAACCGGAAGCTATAAAATTCATACAATTTTTAGTAAAGACTATTCTGATTTTTCCACAAACGCAGGTGATGCAAGATTGCATCACCCTGCTTTAAAAAGCTAACCTTTTAGTTTTTTTAGAGATACAGTCGTGGCACTTTCCCGTTAGGTGGGTAAAATAAAAATTATTTTTTACACGAAGGCTTGGAGGGCTGGTGACCGTTATGAATTAAAATCCCCCAAGAGAAAACCTTAGGGAATAATTACATCTCTACAAATAAATTTATTGCAAAATTTAGCTATAGTTCTGTAATTTTTTGCATGGTTAACTCAAGATAAAAATATAAAATTCTGTAACGTTATTTTATGAAAAAATTATTATGCCGCCTATCCAATATAATGGTTAGCTACGCTGACTGCTGTGCTGCAGAGCCTGGGTTCGAATCCTGTAGAAAGCATGCGTGTTTGTAATCGTATAGTGCCTTTGTGGCATGAGAGCACTCTAAATATTCGTCGAACCACAAGTTCTCTCGTGAAGTTGGTGGAGGAAGTGAAGTGGGATACGCCTGACTACCCCCAGAGTGTTCTCTCACAAAAGTGGGGTAGAACCGAGCCAAATCGTACGGTCACCTGCATGGTGCTCAAAGTTAAGGCTAATGATTGTGGAGTACAACTAGCTGATGAATTTCGTGGGCTTCGCGAGCAGGTTGTATAGGTAACAACAACTGCAAATTATTATTATTATTACTTACCATTTAACGTTTTTTTTTGTAGAAAAGAACGCATAAATTTATTGGTCTAAATTTAAATTAAATTATCTTACTTTAAAATTTTCTTGGAAGAAAGAAATAATATTTTTTTTTGCTGTAATATTACCTGATAGGTACATTTACTGCGACTGCTTTAAATTAATTAAAAATAATAAAGTTAAGTAATACACAGAAAAAAAAAATTAAATGAATAATTTATTTCAGGAATTCTTCTAACACTTCACCCAACTGTTTGAAATAAATATTGAACCGAGCGCTGAAGATAAATACTTAGAGTAAAACTCACGTCAAGTTGGAAAATATTCGAAGCTCTGCGAACGAGTGAAAATAAAGAAGCACGAAAAGTAATTTTTTCTTTCGGTCTGGAAAGTTCGAGGAAAGTTTCCGACACATTTTATTCCCTCGCCAGTTTGCGACTAAGAATAAATAAGATATGACATGCAAAATGTCGTCTTTGTGTATTCCTCGTACAGAGGAATGCATTTCGTGTCTGCCTATCCAACATTTATTGAGATGTTGCAGGAACTCTCTGATATCTCGCTGGCAGAAATAAAAAAATATAATATTTTCGCTAACATTTAACATTAACAATATTAATATTTCTTTTTTGTGTGAATGGATTACACAGATTTTGAATATGGTATCCAACACGCAAATTATTATATCACTCTGTAGGTGTGTGACTAAAGATACGAATAATTATATTCAAATATTTAATAAACAAATATGACAAAATTAAAGGTGTAATTTTCTGGATATTTCTTGAATATATAACTTTTTTCCGACTCTAAGTATGACAGAGGTGTTGAATCGGCAACAATTTGTATTTTTAAAATTTTTTTAAAGATAATACTGTTTTTTAAGCAAGTTTTAGAAACTTTTTGATAGGCTTATTTTTTTAAAACTTTTTTTTGAATGTGCGTTGATCAATTATTATAAAAAATCTCTCAAATTTGTTATTCTAAAAGACTAATGACTTTTAGTTAATTTTTTTGACATTTTAAAACATGTAAAACATGTATTTCTTTTTCCATGGAAAAAAAGAATCATTATATATAAATAGCTTTTCTTATTTTTTCATAAAAATTTAACTTTTTAATGCCAATTCAAATTTAGAATTTTAGCTTTTATGCGTAATTAAAAATATAATTGATAAATACATGGATTAAAATCTCTGTGAAATCAGAGAAATATAAATTTAAATTTTATAAGTGATTCATTCAAATGCATTCCATTATTTTCTAAGGAAAAGAAGCATTTTTTTTTTCAATTTGAACATGGAATCACTTCTTCATAATAATTACATTTTAGCTGTCTTATCAATCTTAATTAAATATTTGAAATTTGGGGTACATATGGCCCGAAATTAGTTAATACAGCTTTTGTTTTGTTTAAAGAAATATGAACACAGATTACTATTTATACATAAATTTGTATAAAAGAAAGTTATAAAAAAACCTTTATAAGTGTAATACTTTAAGAGGAAAATTCATTTATCAATTGTTTCAAATAAAATAACACGTTCAAATATGTACAATTATTTTCTTCTGATTAGATTTTAAATAGTACAGACACGTTCAATAAATAAAAATGCGTCTGGCATCCTAAAATAAAATAATAGCAAAGAGGAGTTATTATAGCCAGATGTACATGGAGTTGTTAGTAAGTGGCAGAAACAAATAAAGACAGAGAAAATAAAGGGACGAATAAGAAACTCCCTATTCATTAAAACATATATGTAGTGCCTTTCTGAAAAAAAGAAATGTACTTCTGAGAATTTAGCAGTAAATATAATTTAGTTGGTTGTATAATGTAAGTCTCATACCATTATAAAAGGAATATCATTGTTTAAATGCATTATGTTTCTTCGTAAATTTTAATAAATAACTTCTGTAGGAAAATTATAATCTTGGTTTAATCACACTTAATTACATATCCTAGATGTTTATTATAGTCCATGTTAAATGCTTAAGGTGAGTACGTAATAAGTAGAGATAGAAGAAAATAAGTTTAATCACTTCTTTAGAGTTTATTCCATAAAAAATTCTTAGTTATTTATAATTTTAGAGTTGTGAATAACGCTACCCTACATCAACCCAGGGTTTTCAGAATTCATGGGAATTTTTTAATAAATGAGGTACATTAAATGCAAAACTAATGACCGTAGCTTTCTATCGCCTTCAGATATATCATAATTACCTGCAATGGTGTATACTTATTTATAGAAGAGATTTAAAAATTGGGCGTGATATTGCCTATAACTATAAGTTAATACGAAATATAACGACGATTAGGAAATTTGAAGATTCCATTAAATGTATATATATATATAATATACATTTATATATATATATATTTATGCCATGTATTTTTTTCATTTTATGTTACTAATATATATATATATATATATATATATATATATATATATAAAGACGACCATTATCAGCTATGAATTTCTATCATAGATCAAATGTTTATTTTGCCTAATTATATATTTTGTCTAATTATTTTGTATAATGGGTTCGGTTGAGCATTTAATTAATTATATCGAACAATATTTACTTAACAAATATTTACTAAAGTTTTACTGAGGGATCATAAATTGAAACAGAAGCTAAATAAAAAAATGTCTTACTGATTGGTTAATTTAAAAAAAATTTTTTTTTATCAACACCGCACTTTAAAGCAGCACGAGGGCTACTGCCAAAGATCCTTGAAAAATTAAAATCTCTATTAAGCCAGAAGACGAATTTGATCTGGCATCCATCCACCTTCTCCAACTTTATGGTGATACAACTCGATTCAATTGAAAAAAAAAAATCTGTCAAAAAAATAAATCTGGCTTTTTTAGCCTAAGTTATTCTTTTTGTATTTTTCTATCGTCTCACAAAATTTGAAAGTTCTAAGTTTAAAAAACGCTGAGTTATCTTTGTTTCTATTCACATCCCAATGAAAAATCAAAAACTGAAAGATAGAATAACTAGTTCGTCTCCATTTAAAATACTAAGGGTTTTTTTTCTATTATACCAAACATTTTGATATT
Source organism: Trichonephila clavata (assembly GCA_019973975.1). Taxonomy (NCBI): domain Eukaryota; kingdom Metazoa; phylum Arthropoda; class Arachnida; order Araneae; family Nephilidae; genus Trichonephila; species Trichonephila clavata. The sequence continues at coordinate 50,884 of BMAO01003890.1, read as the reverse complement.
TTTTCTAACTATTACTAATAATACATGCAACAAAAGTCGGTATGCATTTTTAAATAAAATCAATACTCATTTTTTAAAAAAAAAAATAATTGAAGTTAGATTTTATACATTTTTAATGAATTTTCAATAACTATTCATAAAAAGAAATATTGTACAAATACCAATCATGTTAACTCAAAACACCCATAGCACATTTTGTTATACATAATTGGACGTACTTGTTAATCAAATTTCATGTATGTACGTCAATTGTTAACACACTTTTATTAGCTTCATCTGTATGTAACGGAATCTTTGAACTCGATTTTTACCTACATTAAAAGGTCAGATAATTCGAAATTTCCTCATTTGTCAAGACTATGACAATAAAATAAACAAGCAATTTTGTTCAAGATCCTTATCAGGATATCAGGATGACGATCTCCCATCCAGATTGCCGATCATTCCAGATTGGCGACTAAAGATTAAGTTACAATCTAAAGCGAAAATCTGTTATTGTAGATCAAACTAAAAAAAAAAATGAAAAATGAATTACAGTTAAAAAACTAAAAAAAACACGCTGTTATAGTTAAGGCGATATAGTATCCTAAAAATCATTAAATTGTCGAAAATTTTTTTATTGGCTTATTTGATACCTCAAATCTTCATAAAGACGCCTACAAAATTTCAAAGCTTTACCTGCAGTTTGTATCAAGTTATGGAGCAATGTTTGATGCTGGACAGCAACTACCACGTCCACATTTCAGATTACCTGCTAGAAAAAAGCCTGATAAAAAATTAATTATTTTTCTATTGCGTGTAAATGAGACTGACATTATATATGCAGTAACAAATCATTTCAAGAAAGAATTGTGCAATTCATGCAAAAATTGTAGCTTGTGAATTGTTTATTGAAGAGCAAATAGATTTGGTCAAGATTTAAAAGTTGTGCATGCTTTTTATGATATTATTATGAATGAAATTAAAACTTCAAAACGGATTTTCCCAAAGGACAAATATTAAATCTTATTTTGATAACTCGATAATTAAAAATCTAATTAGCAAAAATAGAAAAACTCTCCCATTTTTATATATTTGTTTTTGGTAATATATATATATATCCCATCTGTGTGAATTTCAACACTTTTCTTATTAAAATATTTTAAGATATTTATTTAAGCAAATGCACATATGCAGTTCTTAAATTTTGATATATTTTATCCATAAATTGTTATTTGATTTTGCTTTCATTCGTGTAAAATATTTAACACGCGAAGGCTTTTGAAATTATGGAAATAAAAAATAAAGGCATAAACATCTTTTGTGCATTAGCTCTGAGCATGGAATTTGCTCTGAAGTGTGTGTATTTACTTTTTTTATAATTATTAAGATAAAGTTTTATGAAATATTGATATTTCATTCTTTTCTTCTATATATTCATTATGGCAGTATACTGTTTAATTGTTCTACATCTGTGCAATTTTTTATGGTAAGTAGTTTTAAATAAGCTAATTAACATTTCATAAAAGTTTCCGACTATTCGATGAATATTATATCATGCTATTCATGGAATGAAAACTTCAAACTCATATTTCTCCATGTTGAATTTTTGCACATATACTATTATTCAAAACCCTAAGGCTTTTTTGATAATTGAAGTATGGGTTTGAAATAAAAAATTAAAGAACAGCAGTAGAAAAAAACCCATGCACAGGTTTATGTAGTATATTATAAGGTACTTGGAAAAAATTTTTAAAAAGAAAAGTAACATATTTAAAAATGCCTTAGGAAATTAAAAAATGCTTAAAGAAGTTCAAAAAATTTAAATTTTACAATCATTTTGCAACAAATTTAAATTTTTTTGTATGGAACTATTATTAAATATAAACTTTTATGAAATACAATTAAAACCAAATATCAAATACCAAAAATAAAAAAAAATTCTGAAGATGGTACCATATCGCCTTAATCAAAATAAAAAGTAAAAAATAATTCTTAATATAAGTGTAAAATGATTAACGAGAAAATTCATGTCATTGTGGTAAAAGCGGGGGGGGGGGGGGGACTTTGTACTACATCTTTACACAAAGTATTTTGGAACAGGACTAGTAAGGAATTATAACAAGTGATAGCGAGAACCCCACACTTCTATCACAATGACATTAGTTTTCTCGTTAATCATTTTATTCTTAGATTAAGAATTATTTTTTACTTTTTACTTTGATTAACTATAAAAGCGCGTTTTTCAGTTTTTTAAAACTACAATTTATTATTTACCTGCCTAACGAAAATGCTATTTTAACTGCAACTTTAGTTCTTAAAAAAAATGCCGTGTCGTCGAAGTACAGGACCAGTTGTCGCTACATTGTTTTATTCACCGGGTCCGACCTATAAGCTTGATTAGACTGCATGACTGAAGAACTCTCTCGATTTAACACAAAAGCTGGATTAAAAGAGAAGGCTTTACTCTCAAACTTATCTTGCGTGTTATTGTGGTCACGATAGCCTAGTGGTTATGGTCACGAACTCGGGGCTGGTGTGTAATGGAATCGAGCCCTAGTGCTACTGAAGACCTGCCGTGTAGAAGGGTTGATGCACGCGAAATCTGTTGTAGTTGAAAGTCCTCCCGTAGGTGTGGAGTGGTAGCTTGGAGAGGGCATTATCATTCTCGCCACTTGTCCAAGGTTCAAAAATATTGACACGCTACCAAAATAATTACAGTTTACTTTATAGTGTGACGCTAATTACTCACTCACTCACTCATGTGTTGTTATTTTTGCTACTTCTGTGTGTTAGTATGTAAGCTTTCTTATATTATATGTGTCCATTGTAAGTAAATTTATATTGGAAATCGACATATCTGAATGTCTTATAAGTGCACATGTAAAGGAATAGTGTATACTTACTTGACTGATTTTCTTTAAAAAAAAAAAAAAAAAAAAAAAGCGAGGGAGAGAAATTCTTTACATTGGAAATTTGGTTCTTGCTATGATTTGTTCAAAAATAAAATGTTTTGTGTTGTTAGAAATACGACTAGAGTAACCGGAGCTACCTCCTATTGTACTGCAATTACTTAAATAAAGATTACTTTTTTTTGGTTCTAAATGAACCCATTTATCTAGTCTAGACAAGTCTGGGACAAACTTCATTGATATCATTACGACAAAGTACAGACATAGTCATCAGATTTTATTGCCTTTGAAAAAAGGTTATTATAGTAAGCAATATAAATATTTTGAATAGTTCAAGTGAGTTTATTTGTTTGCTATATTTATTTCATATTTATAAAATATAGTATATATTCTTTTAAAGTCTCTCTTAACGATACAAATTTGTTTCCAATTTTTGTTCCATGAAATAAAAGATTTTCTTTTCTAATGCGTTATATTTTCTTTTTATAAATTAGATTTAAAATTAGTTTAGATTATTAATTGTACTTGTTCAAATGTTTCATCCTTTAAAATGTTTTTCAAATCTTTTAAAGCTAGCATTTGTAAATATTTTTTTATAATTTAAGGGTGTATTTTTTTCTAATATAAATTCTTCTATTAGCTCTTTGTGTGATTCACATTGACTCATCTACAGAAAATTGAAGGACCGTTAATATAATATAATATGTGGTTTTTGTATTTTACAATACAAACTTAGATTATTAATAATTAGCATCTATCCTATCACAGTCTTTCAAAATGTGGTCGTAATAAAAAATGTCTTCAAATATTTCTAATTTATCTTCGGATTTACGAATAATTTGGGTTGCTATGGTGACCTGAGTTATAATGAATAAATTAAGGTGATTATGTATATGAAAAGTGAAAAAGAATTTGTGTAATTACTCTCAAAAGCCCATTTCCCCCATAGAATAAAATCTCAATTTGTGAATAAGCTTTGCAAAAACGTTTTTCAATCAAGCATTTGAGTTGATAAAGAGCGTTCTAAACCCAAAGAAAGTTTAATCAATTGCATTCAAGAGGTTAAATGAATAAATAAGAAAATTTTGAGTGGATTCGGGAAATAGATTTCTGCGCTACAAAAATTCTTTTGGTTTTGAATTGCTAAAAAAAGAGTTTGATTATAAAATGTTTGAATTAGAATCAAAAAGAAATTCATTTATATCTCCGTTTCATTTCTCATATATCTTATTATTATATTTATTTAATCTTGCTAGATTTTTCTCTGAAAAAGTAATCATTTCAAAATCTGATTCGATTTCTAATTTTTTTTATTAGATAAAAATTCTTTCACTACTTTTATGAAAGAAAAGTTTGAAGAAATCACAGTAAAAAATATCTTAATTGGAAACTTACCTCTTTAAATATTTAAAAAGTTCTGAAGATTCCCTCCCCCCCATTTTTAATTAACGCCTTCTCTCTACTCCAATCAATACCAATATTCAGCAGTCTCAGTGTTTACTCGGAGTTTAGTGGTTTCTTTTCTGCTGCTTTTTCTTTTGTATTTATTTTATGTTTTATATTGGTTTATGGTATCCATTTATTTTTTTTCTTGGCGCATTTATACCTTTCCCCAATTTCTTCATTTATGTCAATATATCTACTGAATGTACATAATGTTGTGAGGAGGGAAAAAATCCCCGAAAGGAATTTTGCATTAAAAAAATCCTACAAAATAATACATAGATTCAAGCACTTGTAACACTTTGTAATATTTATTTTTCTTGTAATTATAATCAAGAAAACATTAAAAGAAAAATGTTTCGAATTGTTTCACAATTATGTAAACTATTAACCTTTTTTTTTTACCACGCATAAAATTCTTTTTAAGGCTAGTACGATTTGTGTTTGTAACGTCGAAAATTAATTAAAAAAATACTTTGAAATTATTTTCTACAATTTTTTTAAAGACCCCATTTAATGCTATATTTAATAATGGAATGTACATTAAATGAAATTTATGATCAGATTGCACCGTAAATGGCGTAAGAGAAAAAGTTTTTATTTGTTCAGAAAAAAAAAAAAAATGAAAATGTTTTCTCTCTTAGAATACTAAAGATAATTAAATGATTCTTTTTTTTTTATTTTTAGAAGTGGTGATTGTATGAAACTACATTCTCCATAATTTTGTCTTTTTTTGTAGATTTCGATTTGTTTCATGTCTTAAATGACAATTAAAATGGTGCTAAAATGACAGTAATTAAGTAATAAAAAACTGAGAATTTAAAATGGTTAATATAGAAAAGTTATTGTTTATGTGATGCTAAAGATACTGAAATACATTTAAAATATTGTTTGGATTGAAATAAATTTGTTCATATTTATTGATTTAATGTTTTTTTTTCTGGCGTAGAAGCCATATTTAGTCTGCACCATTTGATTGACTGTTTATGAACGTTTCACTTTAAAGCAACGCCAAGGCTATTGGCGACGGACCTCATCATTTTGAATTACGGTCAAGTGATGAGTATGCATGATATGTGAGCTAGTAAATTACTCTTTAAACTTTCACATCACTCCAACTTGAGGATTTCAAATCTCGACAAATTAAATAAAGATTAAAAGACACATAAAGATTAAAAAGACAGATTTATCAGCCCCTCTACAAGGAGACTAAACAGTGGAACCAGGACTCGAACCCTTGACTTGATAGCGTAATTCATGAGTTCACGACTATATCACTATACTATCTTGGCTCCAGGCTGTTTCTTTTGTGTCAAGTTCTGTAGATGCAAGAAAGGAAAAAAATAAGACGGGATGGAATGCCGAGAAGTGTTCAAGGCACGCAACGTTATAATTTGGCGCCCCACGTTGGGCGCCAAATTATAAGGGGTGTGACCCAATGTGTAATAAAGGGACACGCGGGGAATGGGTTCTTAACTAAGCCCACTAGTTAATTAAAATACGTTTATTAGACAAAATAAACATTTACATACATAAAGAGAAATAACATTTAGATTAGATTTGAAAGGGATCGGAGCGCATGCTCATACGTCCTTACAGTTCCAAAGCTTGGCCATCACTGAATGTTTGTTCTACTCGCTAGAGGGAGTGAAAGTCTTTCTGCTGTTAATATGGGAGGAGTCTAACAAATGATGGTCACAAAAAGAATTTGTTGAACATTCTGGAAGTGTTTGTCCATGTTTACCAAGAACAACTCACTCCATGTTAGAAAAGAAAGAATAATATTTTAGATCCAAAATCTTTTAATTAGTGATTTTTAAAATGATACTTTAAAAGCTTTAAAAACTGTTTTGTCAACAATAATACCGAATAAAACACACAAACTCCTTCTATTACAAAATAAAAAATCTTTTGGAAAATTATTTTAAAAAATGTAACCACTTTTGGAATATATTAGAAGATGAATTTCATTTTTGATTTTAATTTAATATTTAGCTGATATTGGCTTATAATTTAATATTTAGATAATTTTTTCTGTAAAAAAGATGGACTTTCCTAACAACAACGGAGAAAAGAATAATATGGAATTCATATTAGTACCTCTAAAAAGTTCATCACGGTAAATTTCTTTGTTTTGACTGTAAAAATTCTAATATACCTTCAAGTACGGTGTTTCAAAAGGTTATTTTTTGTTATTTTCTTTCACTTCTTCCTCACTAAAAGCCTACTTTTACAGTTAAATAAATTGAAGCCAGTTAACTGACGTGAAATCCTTTTTAATTGGAGTATCTTTTAGAAGTGGGAGGGTATTTAAATTGAATAATGTGTGTTTAAAAATGTAGGCTGCTCTTTTGTTGGAAGCTTCTGTTTTTTGAAAAAGAATAGTTAATCTTGATAAGTGCTATCGCGTTCTTTGTTTTTGAAAAGAGTTGAAGTGTTTGAATACTGCATTCCAAACAACTAAGAGTAATAAAAGGAAAGAGAGAAGTCGAGAGTCTTGAAAATTGATTGAAAAAAATCTGAAATAAATATTAATTTTATTCATTGCTGTTACTATTTACTGATTTTGATTGTGCTTCAAACGATTTTTCTTGTTATTAGAAATTCTACTTGAAATTTTTAACTTGTACGAAACTATCATCAAAACGGTAAGTAATTGGAAATGTAATAGTTAAGGCACTTTCTCTAAAGGCTAAGCGGAGAAATTCAGTTTTCTCTACTGTCAAGATGTTTGAGATTTTTAAAAAAATGTTTTCTTTTCTACAATATCTAGCTTCATTATTTATTTATCTTTTTCGTCATTCAGAATTTAAATAAATTATTCTTTAGGAAAAGAAAAAAAAAAGAATTGTAGTGTTTTAAATTTATTATTACTCGTATTATTGCTATCATTTAAAATTTAAACGCCCACGCATACCTGTTTTATTGTTAAAGTTAAGGAGTTTTTAAGGCAAACATATAAAATATTGACTTCAAATTAATTCCGTTTTAAATTTGCATGTATGGAGATGTTATGTGAGTGTGTGCTGTATATGTATGTATCTTTCATTCATTTAATAATTATTCAAAATGTTTATGCATTCATAACAAATAACCAGTCACCCTAACCAAAAAAAGGACACCTTTATTAGTTTTTGCTACTTGAAATCGTAAAATCTTTGTAAATAATTGAAAAAGAAATTAAAACAAAATATTAATAGGTTTATTCAATTAATGGTTTTATCACGTAACTGAATTATCGTAAGAAAATAGATCTAAATTTCAAATTTCGTAAGCATTTCTGAAAAGTTCCGAAGTTTGAGGATTTTAAGCATAAGGTCTCTTATAATTTTTGATTAATCTCTCATGAATTCAACGATGTGAAATTTTTTATGCAACATTTTTCAAATATGTTTGCACCAAAAGATAATTTTTTTTGCATCCACGAGAGAGAGAGAGAGAGAGAGAGAATATTTAAAAAATTATAAAATACAACTGCGGAACCCTATTAATCATTTGCCAGATTGTTCTTAGATATTTAGCGATTAACCTGAAATCCTAAATTCTATATTTTCACTTAATTATCTGTAATAATTTATAAAATAATTGTAACCTAAAGACCAATAGTGAAAATTATCCCACTTAAGGAGTAATTCACATATTTACAATTACTAACTATCTATGCATATATCACAGGCGTTTCTCGAAAATGGAAAATATTACGAAAAATATGTTTTAGTTCTGTAAACTAACATTATTTCAAAAAATACCATACATCGTATTAAACAAAAAGTAAAATAATAAAGTTATTAAATTAAATGGAAACTTTGTGTTAAAAGACTAAACTGAAAAAAAAAAAATTGATAGTCTTAGATAAATTTTATTTGCAATAAATAATTAAGTACATGGGGTCCCCTAACAGTTTTTCGCGTATATCTCTGGAACTAATGATTAGAATCTAATAATTAGATTCAAATAAAATTTAAAATATGGGCTATTTAGGATATTTTCATTTAATATGTAAAAGACCCATCGTATTCTGTTTTTAGAATTTTTTTCTAGAAGTTAGTGAACTATGTTAATTATATTAATTATTAATAACTGAATTAATAATATCATTTTGTTCTCTGTCGATTACTTATATGGTATCTTAATTTAGAACCATTGTCTAGTAATAAAAAAGATAATCTAATGCTTTCACGTCCTATTTGATATTTAACGGTACATTTTAGAGTATAATGTGCAACAATCCCTGTACCAAACTATTTTAGCCAGCGTTAACCCACGAATTCTCATTCTACCAGTCAATAGATATTTTTCCTGCAAAACTATGCGGAATTCTAAAATATTTTAATTCTGAATATATTGTAGTAAGAATATTGTAATTCTAAAATATTTCAATAATTAAATTAAAAAAAAAGGAATTATTTGTTACGTCTATAGTCTGAAGTCTTTAAAGAAATCTCTACAAAAAGCGAGTAGCAATTTGTATTTTCCTTATTATAAGATGTCATTTTTTCCAAGGTCATCCACCTGATACATTCCAATTAAAATGCATTACATAATAGCAATCGAGCTAATCTGATTTGGCTCTAACAATTCAGGGCTTCCTGGCCTCAAACCAATTATTAAGATCTTTTGTTCATTGGGGAAACCTCCTAAGTAGTCATTTGCATTGAGTCACGAGAAAGAGTTGTTCGCTGAGATAACGAAACATGGAACATGATTCACTTATCTTTAATCTGGAGTTCCGACAGGGATTCAACTTCGTGCTTCTAGGTCTATTTATTCACGTCTGGGAGGATTACCGGAGACTTCTTTTAGATTATAATTGGACGTCTAATGCAGAATTTGAATTATTTGATCATACTAGACACTTTAAACAAACTACTTAAAATAAATAAATAGCCTGCTTTCTAAGGAACGATGATATTTCAAGAGTAAGTACAATATGAGGTATTTGCTGATTTTTAAATAATTTCTCATAATCATAACTTTTTTACGTGCATAAAAAGTACTGGTTTTTTTCATTCACTCAATAATACAATCAAAAGCAAAAATAAATCCTTTCTGTTTCTTGTGATTCTGTTGCATTCAAAGTTTTTTTTTTAGGAATTTTTCGGAAAAAGAAAAATTATTAAAACACCCTTTCTAAACTGTAAAACTTGTATTAGGATCATTACTGGCTAAAGCTACAAAAAATATAAATTTTGCAAATTGGAAATCCATATTTATACATACATAGAAATAAGTTTAACGTGAAAACGCTTAAGACGGAATATCGGCTAACACGAAATAATTAATGGTTCATGCATTTAATTTCTCTTTTCACGAAACTAAAACCGCTTAACACGAGAAGATTTCCCTTCTGGGAATAAGTAAAATTTGGAAAACACTAGTCACGCGCGCACGTCGCCGAGATTTAAAAAAGATGTGAAATTTAGGTGATTTTACATGTTTCATAGAAAGGAGGCTAATTAGACTTTGTAATACCCTCGGAATAGTTTGTGACACGAGCCAATTTTGTTTATCTAAGCTACTTTCACATCCTCCACCCCTACAAACGCCTCACAAAAACATCTCATCTCTCATCAGTTTTGTTCTTCAAAAAATTTGAAATTTTGCGCTAAATTTCATTAAGTTTTGTGAATTTTCATATTTTATTGTTTTTTATTTCATTGTTTCAAGTTTAGCGCACAATTTCAATTTTTTTGAAGAACAAAACTGATGAAAGTTTAGATGTTTTTGTGTGGCATTTGAAGGGGTGGAGGATGAAAGTAGCTTAGATAAACAAATATATATGTATGTATGTATGCATAATGTACTTAAATAAAAAAAAACTTAATTTTCTTGAATACATGTTTTTTTTGTGTGGTTTTTTTCTTGCAATATCCTTTAACAAGAAATTTTTTTAACTCGAAAAAATACTGCAGTCCCTTCAGTTTCGTGTTAAACGATTATTTTTACTACATTATTCTTTTATTATTTATAACTAGGATATGATGATTTTATTTTTGATTAACGTCTGCGGTGATCTGTAGCCACCCCTTACATTAATACCTTCCTGTCTATCTGAAAACCCGTATAGATGTGTTGGCGGACTGAAATGATCAAAAGACATTATTTCAATTCAAACTGATTTATTGATTCTTATCAGATAATAACTATGAATAGACACAACACAATTCTAATTAAGATAAATAAACGAGAGTAAAGTGCAGAGATGAGATATCAATACAAGCGGATAATAATACAGAATTTCAACTGAATCAAGGACAGCATAAACGCGTACAATTACAACTACGCATTACTATAATAATCTGATTTACTTAATCAAAGTCACTAACCTTATATTTTACTGCTGAGGTTCCTTCGTGACGAACTTCAGGCACTCAAATTAGCTGGATGAATTGACGAAGACTCCACGCTCCGTAATAGTGAATTTCAATACTTTTAATCCGCTTCTCTTCGCGCACATCAAAACGTATCAAGCTCGCTTAACTTGTCAATAACTGCGTGTGGACTTCTCGATCTCTTCACTTTTCTTTAATTCACTTGACTTCTCACTTCCTCTTACTTAGCTCTTTTCAACTTGCGAAAACCGAATTTATATAATATTCCTTATTTACATAAATCACTCTTGGCTCTCGATGAAGGTTGGTTGAAATAAATAATTTGAATTAAAGATAAAAAGAAGAGGTTAGTGAAACACCGTATAGATCCGTCACACGTCGACTTGTAGAGCGACACGAGGGCTTCTAGAGATGTACCTCGTAATTTAAACCTGTGTCAAATGATGAAAACGACACTTGAGCTGTTTCTCTACTTTCCAAATTTCAACACCATACAACCACGAAAACATTGAGCGAGTTTTAAGGCATATAAGCCCCTCTACAAGGCGAGTTTTCATGGACCCAGGATTCTAAGCGCCATGAGTTCGTGACCGAAACCATTTGGTTACTCAGCCACCCGAGATAAACGCAATAATTGAAAAATAGAGACTTAGAGTAGTGTGGTTTGCAGACTGGATTTTCAGGCTAGAGAAAACCAACAATTCTAGAATTTACATGAGATATAAATTTTTGAGGTTTCATCTTGTTTTGTTATACAAGTTCGTGTGAATTTGTTCTTTTCTTTCGGTTTTATTTCTTGTGGCGAACTAATGTTCATTTTCTAAAATTTATGTAAATTAATAAGATTTGAAATGAACTGCATTATATAATTTTTCATTTTGAACTGTTGGAAATAAATCTTCAGCCTGCTTTTACCTCAATTTTCTATCTCACCTGGAATTACTGCCAAGTGAAGTATGGGCAGATGATGGAGCTATATATATTTAATTGTACCGCTATCGAACGTACCGCATCTAATTTGCATAAAGTTTTGTATAAGGTTCTCGTTTCTCCTAGGCATCAGTTCCTCCCTTAATATATAAATGCACGTGATCTGCTTATTTGAGAGATTTAGGGATTAGTATTATGACTGTTTCTTAAGATGTTAGCATGATTGAATATTGGGTGAATATACTTAGGTTTGGGAATCTGGCCGTATTTGTTTTAATGTTAATAAATTTAATGTTTAAATTTTTCAGACTTTGACTTAATGGCCTTTGAGTCTCACTGCGTAAAGGATCGCGGATAAATATCATTGGAATTCGCATCATAAACTTGCTCATAAAACAATCGAGAAGAAAGTTGACTCATTAATCATTTATGCTTTAAATTATGAATTGAAAGGGTTTTTTTTCCGAAAACTTTCTTTGATTATATTATGAAAGCAGATTAGAATATTTATATACAAATAATGTAAATTAAAAAAAACATTAATTAGAATCAATAAGTTCAATTGGTACTTTTTAGTACCGTCGGGTCACTATATAAAGTTGAAAATATTTCCCAACTTCGAAAATAAAGAAACTGCACAATATTTCACTGCAATATTTCAATATTATAAGAAAAAGATACATATACCAATAAAAAGATACATACACCTATTCTCTATGAAAATAACAAAAGCAGTTTTTTCCATCCAAGCACCAAAAATGCATTGCACATTTCACATTTTGAGTGTGTTCGGCTTTGTACAGATTTTTTTGCCCACACTTCACAATGTTTTCGATTTTCCACTGCAGTCCGAAGGGAGACTTTCGAAGAGTAATATAACTTTTTCTGTTGTTAGACCACTCACATTTAGTGTATCTGAAATGTTTTAGGGAATATTCAAAAGGCTGAATGCAAAAATACACATTTTGCAAATAACAATAATTTTATTCAAACACAAAACAGGCCCTCTGATAATTTTACATTAAGCACATATAGAACAATGCATATGGATAAAATAAGTAATGACTCTGAATTCACATTTAAAAAATCATGAACAAAAATATTATTCTTCGATTTCGACTGGAGAGCATTTAAAAACAAGTTAAAACTAAATACATTAGTAATTACTGCTTTGTCCTGACCGTACTGAGTGGTACTTATTACAAAACGAATAATATAAATTTTATAAAGTCAATTCTTACTTTGGTCAACAAAGAAAAAATTTATTTTAGTTAATTAAATTTAATTAATGAATTAATATTTGATAAAACTGTTCTTAGATCAAGTGTCATCCACTACAAGTTTAAAAAAAGGCATTAAAACTTGAGTGGATGAATAAAAAAAAGTATTTGAAGTCAAGAAAAAATTCATTAGAGAAAAACCTACTGGCACCATCTATTGCGGCTAGTTTGAACTTCATCAGAAATAATGCAAACTAAATCTAAAATTAAAAAATAAAATTTAATTAATGAATTTAATGTTTGAAAATCCATATTAACATCAAGTATCATCCACTACAAGTTTGAAAAATGTATTTCAATTGAATGGATGAATAAAAGGTATTTTATTAACGATTGAAAAAATTTGAACAAGACATCTAAATAAATAAATAAATATATATAGGGAGGGTGTGAAATAACAGTAGGAATTGAAAAAGGTTTTGAAAATAAAGTAAAACTTTATGTTTTTAAAATTTTACAGACGAATATATTTCTCAGGGCTTATAAAATAAGGAAACAATATAACTGTATAATGGACTTACGAATGATATTTGATATATTTTATCTTAGAAACTTTCTATAGTATATCACACAACCAGTTGGTATCTAAAATGAGACACAACGAGAAAGGTAGGTTTCCTTGCCGACTATTTTAAGCTTCTCAAAACAACTACTATTATCTGCAGATGATAAAGGGAATTAATCAGCATTAATCCTGAAATGCACCCTTGCCAAATGACGATTAGAATATTTTTAATGGTATTAGGGTTCTAGTGGCACTTTAAAGTACCGATGGAGCATAAAGGGTTGAACTACAGAAGATGTTCAGCTGAAGTCATGTTGGAAATGTAAATCGATCTTTTAATTAATGAAATTGATAGTTATAGGATGAATCTGGATGTGTGCTTAATGTTAGTTAAATATTGTTACGAATTTTTTGTAATTAATTTTTAATGTAGTGTAAATAATGTATATCTAATATATAAATATCACTTTCTGTTGTATTTATTTTATGTTAAAATTGTAATATTCGTTCCTAACATTATAATGGCAATTCAGAGGTAACTTGGCGAAATGTTGGCAACCGAGCCAAGTTGGCATCCTTTTTGGCGACCAAATGGATGCTTCTGGAAATTACTGGAAAAACCTACAAATATCACGATCTACGACGTAAACGGATCTTTCGAGATAATCTGTGCTGACTATAAATAGAAACCGCTCGCTGAAAATGAGTAAATAATGTTTTGAACGGGGAAGAGTCAACTAGCGTTTAATTGCTAATATCGAGCGAGTGCTTACGTTTAATCTTAAACATTACGTATTTCTATTTTTAGACTTTGATAGTTGCGTCCGAGTGCTGTAGAAGGTGTAAATATCTTCTGGGATTTATTAAGTAAATTTTAGAGTGCTGTATCCTGCATTTCAAAGATTGTCTTTTTACAATAAATTTTCTAGCTGAAGAACTGTTTTACGCCTTGAGACTGTTCACATAAAATCCTCGATCCCTGTGCTACGTAACAGTATTGTAATATTTTTTATGCCTTGTTTGTCAATTAAATTTTTTTTTTATTTATATATTGTAAAGTTATTATTTTGTTTAAATATTGTTTATTTAAATAAAGCGAAATGCATGTTTTCTTTTTTAAAATATTTGTTTGAATATGTATTCATGTAGACTTCCTGCATATCTTTCTCTAACGGGAATACATCACTTTTTAAAATGTAGCTTAGAATAATAATTTTGGGAAATTTAGCTTTTGTAGATAAGATTTTGTATGTTTGTACTTTTTTTAATCATTAAAGTAAATGTTAATATTATTATCCCCAAAGAAAACAAATCTCTTTTGATTAAAAATAAGAGAATATTTTTTAAAAGTGTAATTGTGTTTTTTAATTGTAGCGCGCACACACACTTGCATGCATGATATTCAAATACAGATATTGTAAAGTATATCTGGGTTCTTGCACTATTGCAAAACGGAAATTATTGCAAAGTAATGAAGTTTTCCATTTATGTTCAGCCTTTAGTATCGGCTTAATATTGTTCCGTAGATCGGGATTCATAAACTTAATGCTGCAGCTGTTCTAAAAAACAAAGTATTTCTTCAAGAGCGTTGTAATTTATTGACAAAAAAAAACAGTCCTAAAATACTGGATAAACAGTAGTAAAACTCGTAAAGGAAGTTTTCACACCTAAGAATGTGACGGTTCTATCCGCGCTCTTTGAGTTAGCAGTCCTCTTGGGGAAATTATGGTCTTTAAAAATTATTTTATTATAAAACTCCTCCTCGAAGAAGAAAACGTGAATATGTAAATTAAAACTACTATATATAGACTAGGCTCTCAAGTTAGAGAGATATTGGATAGATTGCTAGCGGAGCAGTGATTAATCATTTTGAATGTGAACCGCGGATATTTAATATTTGATAACTGAATTACTTAAGATGACGAAATGTCACTGGAGATTGAATCTAGATTAAATAGTGAAGAAGTCAGAGCTATTTGAATTAAGTGTATTAAACATTAAGTCTTCTCATATCTCGCGTACCTCGTTAATTGTCTTCATATTTGTTAATTGGGCGCATCTCTTATCCACAATCGATTGAATTTGAGTTATGGTTAATATTGTGAATAAATTAAATTGTTTTTGAAATATGGTTAGTCCTCCTTCTAATTCTCCCACACCTTTAGACTCTCAGGTGAGATCCTTATAAAATAGTGCTTAGACACAGCTATTAATGTCTGAAAAAAATACACAAATGATCACTCGGTCGTAGGCTGACACACCGAAGTGAACACTTCAACATCTGAAGTAGAATTAACACAATTTCAGGAAACGACCGCTATTTGTAGTCTCCTCGGCTACCTTCGAGCGCTTTCTCGAAGAATTTGCTTTCGCCATAGGTCATGACGTCACAACTTTCCCCATTAATTTCGAGAAGTATGCATATGGTCGCTAGAAGCGATGCCAACTTGGCTGTATTGCCTACATTTCGTCAAGTTCTCTTTGAAACGCCATTATAATGTAAAGGACGGAGTTGATTGTGAATATTAGTTTTTATAAAGTAAATGCAACATAAAGAATTGTTAACTTATTAAAACATCCAGATTTAAATTATTTATTCTATTTTAAGAAAAAATTAAGCACAAATTTCACAAAATTCTTAACAACATTAATTATTTGTGAAAAGTCCAGATTGAAGAGAAAATTCACTTATTTGTTTCACATACTTCAGTGCTTTATGAAATACACTTGCCATTGAAGTATTCTGTTTATGTGTTAGAAGCTCCACCAAGAGACTTTTTCTGCTTTAATGTGTGAAGTATGCTTTATTTTATGGTACATGAACGTGGTTATAGCGGTGTCAACGACAATAAATCAATTATTTTGTCGAGAAAATACCAACATAGAAAGTTTTATGCATGAATAAATTTAAATTTATGACGAAGTTTATGGTTTATTGTAAATTTAAACGTATAGTCGGTTGATAATAAAAACTGAGCACTTCTAAAGTAGGAAAAAAATATTTTGAAAATGAAAATGTATTTGTTTTAAAAGTAATAATTTATAAAATTATGAAATATTTTTATTTTTTATTTTTGTAAACGGGGAAATATAAGGTGAATCAAAACATTTTTTTACCCAGTGATATAAATTTGTGCGTAAAAAAAAATGTTTATTTTGACGCATATGTTTATATTAACTAAAGAATATCTCTGTAATTATTTTAAGACATATAAAAGATTACAACTGAGAAATGTACTGTTTGTGACTTACGACTTATAGAAATAATTACTGTAAAATATGGCGTATAACACGCACGTATATTTTCAAGTTGCATTTCTTAATTTTTAGGCATATTCGACATGCAATACGCACTTCCACGTTCATGTAGAAACCTGAAATGTACGTGTGCAATACTCGCACGTTTTTGAATTCTTTTGTTCAAGGTATTATCTCGGGCTTTTGAAAAAATAGTATACTTCGAAAACTACAACCCTTTCAGTTCTTATGAAATGTCATTTCTTTTAAACAAACAGTACTTCGACATTTGAAGAAGTCTAATTTTTTTAGGCTCTATTTTTTATTTTTAAAGCTGTCATTTTTATACCCAGCGTATAATGCGCACCCGTCAATTTCCATCTTATTTCTTATGTTAGAAGTGCGTGTCACGTGCCGAATTTTACGGTATGCATTGTGGCTCAGGGATATAAAGTTTAGATTTTGCAGCCGAAAACATAATTCAATTAACTTTACCACTAATAATCCAAAATAGATATGTGAAATCCGAAATATGCGAAGATGAGATTCATTTTTCATATTGTATCGGGGCACTAAAACAAAGCTTCTTAATAATGATCACATCACCGTTTATTTCATTCTAGCATAAAGGGAGTTATTTTGAGTGTGCTCTTCATTCAAGAGTAAAAATACAAGAGAGAATATTATTCAAATTCCAGATTTATATACTCAAGGAAAAAAAGGGAAAAATGTAATATAAAATATATTACCTCGTGTTCCAGTGAAAGGAAATAAACGTTACCTTTAGAAATTACATCAGTGTTTGAGAAAAAAAGTTTAAACTGGATACTAAGCCATTGTGATAATTTTTTACTAGGCCTATAAATATAGCAAAAATTCAAGATCTAATCTTTTTATCGGGGAATCAATAATATATCTATCAAAATAATGTTTTAATACTTAAGAGAAAGGCGAAATGAGATGCGTTACGAAACATAGTATAGTTGAATTTATGAATAAAATGTTATAAATAAACAAGATTCGAATTTTCAGTAAACATTAATGTAAGTTACTATATAAAATAAATATATATTCTATGACATAAAAGAAAAATTTCCTTTTTCTTGCGGCAGACGTCTATTAATTCGAATTGTACTTCAGTTTCTTTGTCCCTGCTCACTCTACTTTTTCACTTAAAATACTATGTGGGACAGATTTTTCTAACTAATTACTGGAGAATGTTTGGCAACATGAAAGGAAAAAAGCTTCTCGAAAAGTAAGGAATCTAAATTAGATTAAGAGGAAGACGAAGCCTTATGAAAACCCACAGGTCAACATGAAACATGAATATCAATTCTTAAGACACTAAAATGTCATGTAACCGTTTTTGCAACATGGCTGTTTTAGTTATTTATGGAACGAAAGAAATATAAAATTAAGTGACATATATTTCCTACTGTGTTAGTTATGTTTGCTTTAGAAATTGAGTTTACTAAATTTAGAAGCCAGACTATTTCTGTAACTTTCGTTTTAGCTGTTTTGAGAAAAGTAAACTGAAACAGTAAGATGCAGTTTATTAAAATGCAATCTTTATCTTATTATGTATATAAATTTAAGAGAAACTTTGAAAAATGATTGCATAAAATTCAAAAGTATTATGTACTTCCTTAAGTACTCTAAATTTTTAATTTGATTGATTTGAAAAATAATGAATTATTTCATTTATTAAATATTTAATTTAAATATTACTATTCAGGTGAAATAACGCTTTTATCATAAACATATTTGATTTTTTTACCAGTGCATCATTCTATTGAAGATTCCACTGGTGAAATACTTAACTTAAATTTTGAAATTAACCTTTGTAGCATTTTTAAAATATCCCAGTTAATTAATTTATATAATTTCATTAGAAAAAATTAAGGATTATTGTAATACTCATGAAGTTTTAAAACATTTTAATACTAAATATTCCAAAGAGTTTTGGAAAAAACCTTATTTTACTTTTAATATTTCTTGTACTATGAAATAAAAGTAACAAATTCTAGGTTATATAATATATAGCGGACTCCAATAAAAACCAGTAATTCATAGAGAAATTAAACTTAAATATCTTTTCATGTTTATCAACTGGAAATCTACCATAGATTTGTGGATTAATGATCACTTAAGAATTACCGTAAAATTCATTCAATAAAATCATTTAATTAATTAGTTTAATTTATTATTTTAATCATTTTTATCAATCATTTAATTAATTAGTTTAATTTATTATGTTAATATATTTTAATCAATCATTTAATTTACTAGTTTAGCTATCATTTTAATCATTTTTAGAAATTATTTAATTAATTAGTTTATTTTATTATTTTAATTATTTAACGCTGACTGCGGTGCCGCAGGGACTGGGTTCGAATTACTTACTCTAATGTCATAGGCGATTAGCAATCCTGTTCAAGAGCGATCTGTTATATGTTCAGGAATGGTTTATAATACTGAAAATTATTAATCAACTGAATGACTATTTATCATTTATTTTATTATTTTATGATCATTAACGAATCTATAATGATAAAGAACATATTACTATAGATAACTTATCATGATTTGTTGATAATAACACCAACGAGATTAACACTGAACATGCTTATTTCAAATTTTCCCAAATATGATAAAGGAAAGTAGCTAATTTTATAACCATCAACCATCCTGATTCAATAACATAAATCAAGACAATTTTGAATGATGATATTAAAATCAACCGATCTTTATCGATAGTAATATAATCAATTGCGCGAACATCATAAAGATATATTTATTCTAAATAACGATTAACTTAACATCTTTCTTGCTCTTCGGTAAATTATCACTTATATTTCTTGTCCTCCACTCTTGGTTCTGAATGATTTTATTTATTTTTAAAGTAAAGCATTAACTATTTATCCATGAACTAACTTAGTTTATTTATTTAATCACGATTTAGCCACTGCCAGAGGACCGAGGCATATGAATTTGTAAATTATCTGTAATTTTATCTATATCCACGATATACTTACTGATGTTGAGAAATTAAATAGTTTATTATTTGAAAATTAATTGTTTATACCACTTTATTTAGAATTTGATTATTTTGAGGACATATGCAGATAAATAATTTTTAAGATAAGAAATCAGGTAAGATCCGATTGTTTAGAATATTTAAATCTGAATTAAAGAGAATTATGAAACGTTAGAGATAAGCATTTTGTTATCGAAATTTTTCTTTAAATATAAGGTCATTGTATTAGTATATGCTTAGCATTTTTATTTGAATTTGATAATTAGATTGAAATGAAATAAATTTGAAATGTAGTGAATGTTAAAACAAATAGCTTTTTACATATACCTACTGATGTTCTATTTAATATTGTTTTCATGAGGTAAAACATTTAAAATATTTCATACTAATAAGAGATTGATAAAATATGGAGATTATACTACCACAATAATACCAATACTATCATCAATAACAATAATATCATCACTTGCACACAATAATAATAATACTGACACACAATATCAATAATATCAATAATATCATCAATAATAATAATAATAATAACATCATTATCAATAACAATAACAATACACACATCAATAATAATAATACACACACAATAATAATAATAATAATGGCACAATACCACAATACTATCAATACTGTCAATAATACTAATAATACTGTCAATACTACTATCAATAATAATATCATCACTACTATTTATCATCATTACTATCATCAATATCAATAATAATAATACACACACAATATTTAACTATATTTTATCATAACAGGTGATCGAAAAATATGTCTGTATGTGGCTAAGATTTTCAATTCCATTTTATAAAAATCAATCATGTTTTTATGGTCAGCATAAATAAATAATTACGTGATTTTTGGCTAATGTTTTAGCATCAATTGCGCTATTAGTCGCCCTGTAAAAATGACGAGCCTATTTATAACGTGTGAACTTCCTGGTCTGATCGTCATCTCGCACGGTTTATCACCGAAAAGACTAGGATTCTATCCTCTCTCAAAAGAAAATTTTTGTTCTGTGCTTCAATGAAATGAAGTGCACCTTTCGGCTTTTGTTAATTCCACTTTATTGTATCCATAGTTATTTTCACACTTTTCTTTATTTTATTATTAGTTCCTTTTTCTCATCTGTTTGCCGTTCAATCCTGTTGAACTGCAGGTTTACTCGATTGTTTATCAATCTTAAGATTCTTATACTCCACTAATGAACTCTGTCTCGTAGCCAATCAGAACCTCCTTTTATTCCAGATTCTTAAACTTAACGTAATCTCTGAGAGTTACCCCAACCCTTATTTTTGCATTAAATCTATCTTTCTATTTTCCGGAAGTGAATTTTTCACTTCTATTATCCTCTATCATAAATAGTGAAACTCTTAACAGACATCATTATTACCAGATAGGAGATAAGAGTCCGACCGGACTATGTGCTCCGTCCAACGTACCCCAACGATGAGTAGAGTCATCGCAGATTCTGCTGGGACAGTGCTTCTCAAACTTTCAATATTTGCGTCCCAATTTTCAATCATAATTTTCATCACCCCCTTTCCCCCTCTATAGTAAAACAATGTATTGAATTCAATAATAATGTACTTTGGCGATAAAGCTACAATAGGACTTCAATTATAAACCGTACAAATTATTAAGATAAGTATTAAATTTTCTATATAATTTTGTATATGACAAGCCTTGCCCATGGGTCTGTGGTAATTGTTATACTTGTTCTTAACTTAATGCTGTTAATTAGCAACTACATTGTACAATACTGATACATTTATAAGTGTATTCCACGTGTAAATGTGGCTTTATTTTATACGTCAGAATGTCTTTTTGTTGCTCTTCAGAAAATTGCAATATTTATAACACCACTGACATGCTCACCCCCACGTAGGTTATTCGCCCTAGGGGCGCGCTGTTGAGAAACCCTTGCAGTTAGCTAATTTAATAAAGCAAAGCCAAAACACAAGTACAACCAATTAGTAGAGATCAGAAATAAGTTACCCACACAGTAGTACAATTGCGAACTGAGGTGAATACTGTTGCGTGCGTGTGGTGTTATAAAGAATAAAAACAATAATCTAGAGTCCTAGAATTGTCTTTTCCTGATTTATTATAACAATAACTTTCAGCAATAAACTTAACAATCTTGCAACAATTAAACCATTTATTACCGACTGAAACTAAAGAGAATTCTAATATTCAAGATAAAAATCCTATACAATCTATTGCCCTGGTAATGTCAGCCAAGAGAAATAAAAAGAGTCCATTTTAAATATACGAGTAAACAACAGCATGCTCAGTTATGCTGAAGCCAAGTTCAAGATCTAACTGAGACAGAAACCTTACATATGGTTTCATCGAGATAGACCACGTGGGGTCTGGAGGGTGGGTCAATCACCTTCACCGGATCTGGTGACCACCCGGATTATAATTCAAAACACAAACTCTTAGCCTTAGAAACTAAGATTGCAGTTTAAAACATTGTGTGTTTTCAGGCCAGCCAACCTTCACTTATAATTTATTTATATCACTGGGCAGTGATGGGGTGGGGAAGGATATATTTATATACATATGTAATAACCTAAATTATAATAACTACTTGGAATTCGAAGCTTCTTTTTAATTCTAAGTCATAATACTCTATTTCGAAAACGCTAGTCTCATTTCATTTAGTATAAATTGATTAAAACCATTATATTTTGACAGATTTGTTCGTGATTTCTCATTAAAAAGGTTAGATCTGAAATTCTTGACATTTTTATTAAGGATTCCTAGTAAACGAATATCTTATTTCGTTTCACGTACCTTGCTGAACAGAGTCAGCTTTCCCTAGGATACTGAAGTACTTTCTAAAAATTAGTATTTCCCTTCACTTGAACACCTGATTATATTTTGTATATTACATTTTTTTCTCGTTTTTCCTTGAATATTTAAATCTATAGATTAAGGATAATTTATTCTCTTGCACTTGAATGAGTATGTCCAACGTAAACGTTAACAATAATAAATAGACGATGAAATATATATCAGGAAGCATTTTTACTACCACGACTACACTTCACAAAATTATTATCATCTCATCATTGCATTATACGCTCTCTCGCACGCACGCACTAACGCGCACTGCACTTACATTCACTGGGAGATTCTTTGAATATACGAGTATATTAAAATTGTTATTTGTTTTTATCCCTATGATTATTAGATGAAAATGACGTATTTTGTGAATAGAAGGATTTTGTAGATTATTATTGTAATTTTTAGAAATTTTTAAGTTAAAGTTCATAAGATTTAAGAATTACTTTTTTTAAAAAAATTAAAGTTAATTTTTGGTCTTCAGGGGGACATAAAATGTTAATCTTTTGCTTTCAGCTCAATTAAGTTTTAAATTAAGTCACTTTCATGCATATTTTGTGCTATATAATTTGTCTAATCTATAATAAATACATGTTGATTTTCTCCTTTCTGGATGAAATAATATTTTGGGAATTGCAGTAATAATTTTGAATCCATTTTTATTTTTATTTTGTTATACTCTTCTACTACTCTTCTGTAAATAAAATTGGTGCAGTTTGGCAAGGCTTTACATATTTTAACTTGTACTATGTTATGTGAGAAATGTGATATGAGTGTTCTGGAGGAAGGGGGCGGAAAACTTGCAATATTCTATGCCAAATTCAAATTTCACACGCACACACACACAATAATACTGGCTACTATCATCACACACACACTGATTTTTACAATAAAATTTTGAAAATTGAGCCACTGTCGAAAAAAAATTTAAGTGGGTAAAATCGTTGACTATTGACGTTGAAAACAGTTTCTTCATCATTTGATTTTTCTTTGTCTTGGGATCAGCTTGAGAAGAGTCAACGATGGCAGTAGTTGAGAGATGAACATGATCATTTCACAACTATCGTGCAATTCTTAATCTGATTCGATAGTAATTATTTCTTTAATTTTAGAAAATACAAATAAATAATTATAAAATCAATCAATTGATAAAATATCGCTTAATTTTTGTATACTTTAATTTGATCCAAATAATTTTATCTGGTAAGAGAATTTATTACTTTTTAATTACATATTTTTAAAAATTAAGTTCATTATTGGTGAAAGCAGGTATTTAAAAAGCAGACCAGGTTGAATTTATAAGTTTTTCAAAACACAAAGGCTTCTTGTTGCCTAAGAAAATTGTTATAATACTTCCGATTTTCAACTTTGACAATCATATTTCCGATGAAATTAATTCGATTTTTATAACTCTATTAAGAATAATAATTCCTTTGATAATAAACTTCGT
This sequence comes from Trichonephila clavata, assembly GCA_019973975.1. Classification (NCBI taxonomy): domain Eukaryota; kingdom Metazoa; phylum Arthropoda; class Arachnida; order Araneae; family Nephilidae; genus Trichonephila; species Trichonephila clavata. Next base: position 26,908 of record BMAO01003890.1, on the reverse strand, counting down.
ATAAAGTTTTGATAATTAATTAAGATAATAATATTAATGTTTCATCCGTCTGCGAAAACCTATTTAATATCAAAATAATGTAAACACAAAGCAAATTCCAAATTGTTATGATTTGCAACATAATTTGTGCTCTACATATTTCCTGGCATTTATTATTATTTGTTATCTTTTTTTGGCAACCATACAGATATCAAATGTTTATATTTTTATACATTTTTGTAACTGTGTTTGTAAAAAAAAGAATAATCAATGAGACTGTATGATGATTCTATTTTAGTCGATCGTCTCGAAACCGAGTCCTGCGATTCGAAAGATTCGATGGATTTTTGAGTATTCTCCTGGCATCTCCCCAAGAAATTCCTCAATGATTCTTTTGAATTATTCTCAAATTTTTTATCGAGTCAAAAATTGCAAGTTCATTTTTGTAGTGTTTTGATAATAATAATGCCAATACCAGAATATTATTCATAATTTCCTTATTTATTGCATTGAAAATACTTAAATATAAACCTTTTGTATTTAGTTTGTAATTTAAGGAGAGAATGGGAAAATTTATACACTCTAGTGCGTTTTATGATAAGAGTCAAATCATCGATCAAAGTAGCCATGAACAAAAATGTACCAACATTCTTTTTCTTCCTTGAAACGTAGTAGATGAATATTTCCAGTTTTTCCACTCTTTTTGCTTGAAGTAGATGTATTTCTGAAATATTATGAGACTGCCAAAACTTTCTATGGAAATCCAACATTTTAAAGTGGCTTTTCATAAAGCTCAAGTTTGTATTCTAAATTGAAAATATTTTTGATAAACATAGATGATTCTTGGTAAATGTATGAAATTGTACTTGGTTCAAAGTGGTAACATGTTATTAAATGTTATTGTATAAAGAATTTACGTCTCTTCCTTCCAGTGATCCGACTAAAGGTGTGGGAGGAACTAAATGATCATACGACATGATGAACTTCAATTACTTTATTTATCACTAATTCAACTTAAACACTAACAAATACTTAACAAGATAAATTAATCAGTAATAGAACGGAGAGACGAGATGGCGTTGGGGAGAATAGAGACCCAATCATGCAGCTTTACCTTAAGATAACTTCATACAGAGCTTATTTATTTAATAACCGCACCATTAGTTTAACTTATAAACATCAACTGATTTGCAGACTCAGCCTGAACTCTTGCAGTCTCATTTTCCCATTGACTTTAACACCGCCAGTTAATCGAATTGCTTTAATATCTCAACTTCTGGATTCTTACACTATTTACGTATACGTTTCACTGCACGTTTACTTCACTTCTAATCTATTCACAATTCACTAACTCACAAACTCGAGAATAAAGAATATATATATTGAACTTAATTTGCATATCACGCTTTCTGCCCTTTGGAGAAGATTGGTTGAAAATGCTGGCCCAAAAGAATTCCCCAGAGGTTAATGGAATGACGCGTATAGATCCGTCACAGTTGTCGAAAATTAGTCTGCCTCTACTACTGTGACAATTAAATAACCGGTTTGCCTTAGATTTGTTGAATTAATTAGTTTAATTAAAATCTTTTAAAAAATCCCCTTCAACACATTCTTCTTCCTTATCAATACATAGATGCATACGAGTTTCCCACCGTTCAAATCAGTGCTTTGGCTCATTAGGTGTCACCATCTTCAGTAAGCTTGCTGTTTTTTCTTTCGCTTCTTCTACAGATAAAAACGGTTTTCCCTTCAAAGACTTTTTTTACTTTAAGAAACAAGTAGAAATCGTGTGAGGCGAGATCTTTTGAGAATGGTTGATGCTCGAGCACAATAATACGTTTGTCTGCCGCGAGAACGGTTTTACATAAAGCGCAATATGCACAGGGGCGTTGTCTTGGTCTAGTCATTTGAAACCAGTTTTGCGCAAACTTTCACGATATGCAAATTTTCGGCCGAAGTTTTTCTTATTGTCACTCTATCAATATTTGTAAGGCCCTCATGTAGCTGAACAGAGCGACGTTAATATTCACTCACTCACTCACTATCAATGTTCGTAATATCTGACATCATCCGAGCACTCAAACGTCTGTCTTTTCGCGCGATTTCATTAATTTTTCTAAACATTTTCATCAGTTCTTGGTGACACAGGTCGAGCAGAACGTTAATCATCTTCAAGAGCCCCTCACCCTCCTACCATCCGAAAATCTTTTGTACTATTCAAAAAATTGACCACATGTAATTCATTTATGTTCAGACACTTCTTTTAACAATTTAAAACATTAAGTTGAAGATTTTTTTTTATTTCACTAGGAATTTCAAATGTATGCGCAGCTCAATTTTTAAGTTTTTTATGATCGCGGCACTTCGACACGAGAACGTCTTACTCAAACAAGCGTGGAAAACAAACTGAACTAGATAGAAGGAGGAGAAATTACGTGCCTCCAGCCCCGGAAGGACCAAGGACAATTATATTCCATTCCCACTACTTCACACCAAGCCTAACGACTAGGGCAGGGGTGGCGAACTTTTATGGATTAACATGCCATTTTTTTGTTGAAATGTTTAACGAGGTACACAGACATGCCGTCAAATAACTCTGACTTGTGGTCATTGGGAAAATAATAAAACTAAATAATAACACAAAACTCTTTATTTACTACATAAAAGTACATTTTGCTCTATACTGTTGTAAATGTTTTAGTTACGCGAGTAATTCAAATTAAAGAAACATTAGTGTGACTTCAGTTGTTGCAAATTAGATAACAAATAAATTATGTTAGGATTGTAAGACAATAACAAACGAGTGTACTCCCCGTCTCCTCGCGCACCACGAGCGATCACTCACGTTTGTCTATAATACTTCATAGTGAACTTTGTTATTTTGAATTAAAATGCAATCCTTTTTCGTCGGTGGCGTGCCCAAAATATTGCGTTATGTGCAATCAATGGCACGAGTGCCATTGGATCGTCATCCCTGGGCTAGGGCATGCACAGTCCAGGAATTTAATTGTCACAACTTGTATGTTCGATGAAATACTTTCTCTTTGAAGTTTTTGGTCTATATTTTTTAATTGAAAAGTGACATTTGTTGCATCAGAAATGCATCTTGTGTTTCTTATTTCGGTAGAGTAAATGAAAAAATACAGTTACAATAAACTAATAATCCTATGAAGAAAACCTCAGTTTTTAAAAGAAAGAAATATTTTTATATATCCATGGTAAGTATATCTACCACCAAATTAAAGTTTAAATTTCCACGGGAAGCTGTTTACCTCACCTATAATAGCACCTCAGTTAACACTACTGATAACGATGACGTACGATTGACTCAAATTGGTGTGTGACCGTATGTCAACTAAAAAAAAAAACGCCACCATTTGTGCTTTTATTAAGTACATGAGAACAAGATAGTTTGTATAACATGCAATATCTCTATAACTATGTATAACTATGTGTTTATATAACTATGTGTTGATCTCTGTTTTCTGAAATTTCATGGAAATTAAAATGTATAAATTCCTAAATTTGTGCATACCAAATCTATCCAATTTATAATTTTTTTTGTAAATTCTGTTATTTATAAATTATATTTTATTAATATCCTGCAGTGCGATGTAAAAGAAAAACATAAAGGAAATGCAAAACATAAAATACCCTATATTAGAATAGCTCCCAGTTTAAGGTGAAAAACAAGCCTCCTATTAAAATTTTCTTAAAAATCAAATTAATTTTAAGTAATGGGCGAAATGAATTTCTTAATATAAATCAATCTCAATACCATAATATTTTAACATTGCATTACTAGAAAAAAAAAACCTTATAAAGGGTTAAGACTTTTATCTTTGGTAAGTACGTAATTCAATAAATAAATTTAATTGAACAAACAAAAAGAAATAGTTGACGGATAATTATTTTGAAAATCGGTGTAATTCTGTAAATGTTTGATTAGGGTACAGGAAGGTAGTAAATTTTTTATTATAAATAAAAATATCTTCCTTTCTACGATATCATACTTTCTATGTAATTGTATTGTATATTATTAACTAACATCGGAGTTTTTTGGGCGTTGATCATGTGAAACTTTACCTGTACTTTGAAATGTTGTGCGTGAGAAGAAGTAATATTCAAATATTTCACTTACTCAAGAGTATTTTTAGAAGACATTTTGTCCCGGCCTTTTTTGTAACCTCTTGAATTTCCTCACTTATGATTTTACTGTGTGTGAATTTTTTTCTCTTTCTTTTGCAAAAGTTATTTTTATGTGTTTTATATTTCTTTTAATCTTGGTTGAACTTTGATTAATTCTAAACAAAGCAAATTGTTTTATATACGCTTTTTTAATATCTTTTCATTTTCCTTTTAATACAAGATAATTTATAATTCTTTCCTGGATTTTGAAGCGCTATAGTAAAAAACTTAAGGGGTCTCAGGGATGTTAACTTTTTCTGGAGGGCTAAAAATATAAACAATATTTAAATACATATAGCTCTTTGAAATTAAAGTTAAATAATTCGAATCCTTTACACATTATTTATAAAGGAATGGGGCTTCAGAAAAATGTAAAATGTTTAAAATGTAATCATAATTTAAAACATTATAAGCATATGAAAATAAGAAATATTTTTATAAGAAATATGAATTAAGTTTTACGGCGTGCATGCTATTTTCACAAAGTATTAGCTTTAACTACTAGCAATAAGTTGATTTATAAAGCTAAATGTATCCTTATTACATCGTAGTAATTTTAAATAAATAGAATAATAAATTATATTTTTTAAAAAATAAAAACTTATATTTTCAAAATTTTAAAAAAAATTTCAATATTTTTCAAATATTTTGAAGTGCAAAAGATATATTATTCTTAATTTACTAAGGCTTAAAGAGTATGATACATTTTATAATTCTATAAAGTTTTATGCATCAAAGGCTACTATTTTAGAAAATATCGTGCGCGGATAACATGGAAAGGATAACACGTGCCGTCAATAACGTTGATAATACCCTGTTCAGGAGAGTGGGGCAGGAACTGCACTATCGCATTGATGTATACGCTGCAACCAAGGCTTTTCACACATCGAATACTCGTAAAATATGCACATAAAACTTATAAAATGTTTTTGTATTCTTCCAAATGTTCTTTTCCGCTATCTTCGTTTTAGTGTTTTTATTATAGTGCTTCAAAACCTTGGAAGGAATTATGAATAACACTGCATTTAATGCAAAGCAAATCAAGTAGAGAATTGTTTCTATTTCATCAGTGTATAAATTGTTATTCCACTCCTATCAAATCGAAAGGTAATAATTTAAGTGGAGCAATAGTCAGCCCAAAATTTTCTAGGTTTTTCCCCCCATACTTTCCAAACTAGCTATATTTATTCACACAGACCCTACACAAAAGAAAATAGGACTTTTTTTGCGTATTCCCCGTAAATTGTCCTCAAGGGGCCATAAAATTGTCAGAGTTGTCTCATGTATATTGGCCTGTGCTTAGAACTATAACTAGTCAGTCTCTAGACGAGGGAATGGGAATGATCGCGTTTTGTGAAAGGGATATGATATTCTAGTTTTAGCGTTAAAATAAAGCAGCTAGGGTAGAGTTCTTCACGCTGAAGTAAGCCCCATTATGATGCATAAAATAAATTTCAATATACTACATGAAACTTATCCATGCGATAAAATATAAATATTTTTCCGAATTTTGCGCAATGAATGCTTAATTTTATCTGAAAATAGTGTAAATAATTTAAATCTGGATGTTTAGTAAGTTAATGTTACTTTATGTTGCATTTATTTTATGATAAAAACTAATATTCAGAAGCACAACGCTATCCCTTACATCATAATGGTGTTTCAGTGATAACCTGGCAAAATATTGAAGATACAGTCAAGTTGATATCATTTTTAGAGACCAAATTTAGGGCTTGGCACCCAATTTATGAAGGCTTCTCGAAATTACTGGAAAAGTCTATTACATCATTACTTTTGACGTAAGAGGATTTTTCGAGAAAGCCCTGGAAGGTAGCCGCGCAGACCATGAATAGTTTTAGCTTCCTGGAACTGAATTAGTGCTACTTCAACTCTTAAAATGTTCACTTTCCTGCGACTAAGAGGCTGCTTGCGGATAATCTTTAACATTACGTTTTTGAATTTTTAGACACTGATGAATGAGAAAATCTTCTGAAACTTATTACGCAAATTTTACTGGTGTGTTTCTGTATCTTAGGGATTGTTTCTCGACAGTAAATTTCCTTTATCTTGTAGAGCCGTCTTTTTCTTTGATACTGACACATAAAATCCACGAATCCGATCTACGGAAAAACATAAAACAAAATTTAAATATGATGCAGCTAGAAGTAATGTGATATATGGGGGGAAAAAAGTCGAGTTTTGAAAGATTATAAGCAGAAAATTCACTGGCACGCGTACATATTTTAATTTCTTTACTTATATTCTGTCATGTGATTGGAACTATTATTAACTGTCAGTTAACAGAAAAATTTATTTTAAAAACTGGGCTAGTCGTTTTTGGTTTGAATTATCATCCATAGCTTTACGAATACAATTGCGATAAGAGTTTTTCATTGTGGAACCATTTCGTAATGGAAACAGATAATCTCTCATTTCCTAAGTTTTGTCACTGCACCACATGATGACTTTAAGGTTCAGTTTGAATTTTCTTTAGTATGGTTTGAGGCTTAGTTCTATATTTATTGTTAGTCTGATTTGAGACTCATTTCAATTTATTTTTAGTTTGATTTCGGGCTCATGTGATTTATTTTTAATTTGATTTGAAACTCAGAGCTCTATTTAGCCTTAATTTGATATCAGGCTCAGTTGTATCATCTTAAGCTTGAGTTGAGGCTCAGTTCGCTATTTATTTTTAGATTGATTTAGGAATCATCTCGCTTTATCTTTAATTTAATTTGAGGCTAGTTCGAATTTTCTTTAACTTGATTTTAGGTTCAGTTCGAAATTTCTTTAGTATGGTTTGAGGCTCAATTCTAATTATCATTAGTTTGATTTGACGTTAATTTCGATTTATTTTTAATTTGATTTGAAGCTCAGAGCTCGATTTATCCTTAATATACAAGGGGTGATCAAATGAAAAGGTACGAAACGACATAAAAATGAAACAGTTAAATATTTGCATATTCCGCCAAGGGAGAATGTAGCGAGACATCTCGGGATGCCATTGGAGACTCTGACTGGGATCGGATCATGCGCGGGTGCCCGCATGCGCAGGAGAGAGCAAAGTCTCTTATAAAAAGCGGCTTCCAAATGATGCGAGCACAGAATTACTCGAGCACAGAAAAAGCATTAACTCCGATGTGTACTGTGAGACACTCCAACGCCTACGCAGGTCCATCAAGAACAAAAGACCGAGGCTGCTCACGGAGGGTGTGTTTCTGCTCCATGATAACGCGCGTCCACACGTCTCCAGAGTCACACAAATGGAACTGGACAAGTTCCAATGGGAGACGTTGCACCATCCGTCCTACAGTCCGGACATGTCACCCTGCGATTTCCATGTGTTTGGTCCACTGAAGAAACACCTGAAAGGAAAGCGCTTCAACGAGGACGAATTGCTCAAGGACACTGTGAAGGACCGGGTCTCGTCACAGCCACAGGAATTCTGGGAACAAGGAATCCTGCGGCTTGTTCATCAGTGGGGATCGTTGTGCTCAGGCCTATGGTGTATATTTTGAATAAAGTCTATATTTGTACCCACCGTGTCGTTTCGTACCTTTTCATTTGATCACCCCTTGTAATTTCAGGTTCAATTGTATTATCTTGCTGCTCATCCGGTACAGTGGTTAGTGACGCTGACTGTGGTGCCGTAGGGCCTGGGTTCGAATCCCGGAGAAAGCAGGAATGTTTGCCTCTCAGGAGGCTCACCTTCTTTTGGTGAGTACGGGTGTCACAATCCTGAGGTGCCCTAGTGATCTTTTCCTTTTCCCACGGGGTTTACTGTCTTTGGTAAACACGGGCTTCACGAACCCGGGGTACCCTAGTGATCCTTCTCTATTTTCGACCCTCTTTCTTGTCATTAAATTCATTCTTTCTTTCTCTCTTCCCGTCTAGACCACAGATATTAAAACAAATGTTTGGCGCAGTATAGCCGAAATCGGCTCTAGCGCCAATAAACCCCAAAATCACTCACTCACTCACGCAGGAATATTTGTATTGTAATCCTTTTTTCCTTTGTGATATGTGCTTCACGCTTACTTCTATGTAAGCCTCCATGTGATACTTTGTGGTGCACGGGATTATAAATGTTCTCAATCAAAAGAAAATTGTATTATCTTGAGCTTGATTTGAAGCTCATTTCGATTTATCTTTAATTTGATTTGAGGATCAATACGATTTATCTTGTTTAATTTGAGGCTCTCCATTCTAATTATCTTGTTTAATTTGAGGCTCTCAATTCTAATTATTTTGTTTAGTTTGAAGCTCTCAGTTCTAATTATCTTTAGGTTTATTTGAGGCTCAGCTCGATTTAACTTCGATTTGTGCCCAGTTCAATCAACAGCCTAAATGTTCCACGATGACCTTTCGAGGAATCGGAGCTCAATGAATAATTCTTCTTACGATGCTGAAATTTTTTTTCTTTAAACTGAAAGACAAATTAAGCGGAAAAATTATCAACAGGAAATGATGGCGTCAATTGAAAACTGAATTAAAAAAAAAACATTTTGCCTTTGTGGGTTTGTACGGTGCATTTGTATTGGATTATTTTTACTATTTTTGATGTATTTGTAAGAATGTTGGAATAATGTATATTATTTCTTCCTTTCTTGCCCTTTTTATGTTTTCTTTTACTATTATTGTTCTTTTATTTTTTCTTTGTATATTTGTATTATGTATACTTATGCGTATCGTGCAGTTACCTTAAATTTGTATTATATTATTTTACTGCCTTCTGCTGTGTAAAATGTAAACTTTTTTTTTCTTCAATAAAGACTATACGTAGGGTGTTTGTTTCCCGAGGGATCGGTTAGTATCTCGAAACCCTCTTCGGTTCCTTTGGGCATTCTGCCAAAAGCCCGTGAAGCTACAAACTGATACGTTAATTAAAAAAATCTAAACAGATCTAGAATCGTTAATTGGTATTTCATTAAAAATTCTTTAATTTTTGCCTAAATTTATTAAAAAAGTTACCAGAACGAAAGACTGGATTTAATTTCCCTAATGCTGTCTTAAATCCCAAATTTAATATAAATCTGGATATAAATTCTTCACCATCATTAACCGCTTTAGTCAACTAGTTAAGGAAAGACATTTTGGAAAGTAGGTCTCACGCAAACAATGAAAACTCTCATATCTCATGAACATCTCTGGCAGGGGTTCAAAAAAAAGGCTACTGGATTCGTAACAATCATTTTAAAAACACGATGTTTCCGCAACCTCTCCGTAAAGCTTAGATTAATGTAACAACGGAAAGATTTATCAGTAAAACACATAATGCACAGAGACGTCTGGTTAAAGTAAAATATGTCCTCGAAATGCAGTGGCGTAGTGTGCTATTGTGAATAATGGTGGGCCTCTGGTGAATGGTAGGATAAGATAAAACATTTTCACGAGTAACCAAGGTGGTTTTGAAAGAACTATTTTTTACCTTAACCAGAAGAACTTTGTTAAGCTGCAATAAATGTCGAGTTTTCGGAAATGGTACTATTTAGTTGTTTTTCGTAATATTACTAAGTGCTGTACTAGACGCAATAAGATTAAAAATCCAAACGAATCAAGGGTAATCTGTAATTAAGTGTTTTTGAGAGATTGACGCACAAAGTTTGTGTATTTTTCTAATATGAACGCGTTATGATCTGAAATTTTATAATATTTAGTTTTATTGTCAATTTTTTGTATGAGGTTGTATCAGTGATGCACACAAGGGGAGGGGGGGGGGTCCTCGGGTCCGGCCTTGATTTTTTTGATTGATTATAATGCTATGTATATAGTATGTAAACTTTAACTAAGTATTTGTTATTAATAATTAATTTATTAATTAATGCTGATTATTCATTCGATAATTAATTTTTTACTGTTTTTTGTTACCTAAAATCGACAAAATCAAAAGAATATGTTGGGCGGCGTATTGGAGCATGATACGAGAATAGTGAACTTTCGACCCAGGAAAGGACCCCCTCATCTAAGAAATTCTTGTGTGTGTTACTGGGTTGAATAAATGAGTGTTCAATAATGTCACACTGTAAAGTAACACGAGGGCTATTGACGACGAGTTTAATAATTTTGAAGTGTCGAGGACGATACCTAAGCTGGTACCTCCCTTTTCTAACAATCAAACCACATCGACGGGAGGACATTGAGCCTTGATAAATTTCACGCGTATCGTCCCCCTCTACACGGTGAATCTTCAGAGGCACCAGGGCTCAAACCCACGACACTCCGGTTATGAGTTCGTTACCTTAACCACTGGGCAAACGCGGCCACGCCTGATTATCAAAGCTGCGGATAACGATGACCGTCTAGCTTCCTTGCCACGATGAATTTCAGGGGTCATGGCTTAACTCTGATAACTGGGTAGCAATAGAAACAACAACACTATTAAAATAGAACCTGGTGAGAATTCAAACCTTTATACTCTCTCAGCAAGATTCAGTTATTGTGTATTCTAGTCCGATTATCTCTCTTTTTAACACGCTTTTATAAGTTTCACTTGCATGTAACGGAATCTTGGAACTCGATTTTCACCCACTTAAAAAGGTCAGATTAATTCAAAATTTTGTACACTTGTCAAGGCCCGATGACAATACAATTATTTCATAATTTTGTTCCATTGTCCTCATCAGGATCGTCAGGAATCAGGATAATCAGATTTGGCGACAATTAAATATATCACTTCCAGATTTGGCAACTTATTGCACATACAATTTTTAGATTTAGTGACTAATTCCATATAACATTTCCAGATTTGGCGACTAATTCCAGATTTAGCGACTAAAAGAAAAAGGTGTAACCCTACAGTGAGTGTTTTTAATTAATACACTTGTGGTTTATAAAAATAAACCAAACAAAAAAGTGTTCTGTATGTGAAAAAGTGGAGAGTGGGTGTGTATTATCAATTTTTTACCATAATGTAAACATTTTTCTGAAAATGAAAATAAAAAAATAGGCTCGTGATGTGAAAAAAATAATTTATGTTCTAACTGCTAAATATTTTTTTTTCTTAAGCAATACGTTTAGAAGTGATGATACGAATTAACATTATAGTGTGAGAATACGATTGACACTTAATATTGCCATGTTTTTATTAACTCGCTTTCTTTAATGTCTGTCCGGGTGGAATTTTGTAATTGATTTTAAACTGTGTGACTTTCCGATGAGCTAGAGACTTGAAATTTGGACCATATCTCAGAAGTGGATGACAATGCATGAAAATGTGAAAAAAGAAGAAATAAAAAATGAAAAGGAGGAATTTTATACTTTTTAGTCCGTTATAAAAACATGTGGTACATTAAATTTTTTTTAATTCGAACTTTTTTTCTTCTTACCACACATTTTATTTATTTGACCTGTTCTTTTGAGACGGAATCTAATACAGTGGTATCTCGACATAGGAGTGCCCCAACATACGAGTTTTTCGATATACGAGCCGACGAGCAAGTGATTTTTTGCTTTGAGTTACGAGCGAAATTCGAGATACGAGTTCGGTTTAGCAGGTCGGCCGGTAGTAGCACGCGACCGCGCGCCACGCGGTCGCGTCTATCACGGTCAGTGAATCAGTTAGCAGCGTGCTTCCACTATGATAAGTTGTGTAGTTGTGTTCGCGTTTTGTGTTGCCTTTACATTTACATTTACAGTTGCAGTTCAGTTATTTTTATAACCATGGATTGGACGAAAGTTTGTGAAAAGTCAAGTGCTAAGAAAAAGATGATGAGTATTGAATTAAAACGTGAAATTATAGAAAAACATGAGCAAGGTGTTCAAGTTGTTGACTTGTCGAGGCAGTATGGGCGTAGTACGTCCATGATATGTACTGTGCTTAAACAGAAGGAGTCGATAAAGAGTGTAACGCCGGCTAAGGGCCTTACGATAATTTCCAAGCTGCGAACCTCCCTTCATGAAAATATGGAGAAACTGCTGATGGTGTGGGTGACAGAGAAGCAGCTCCAAGGATGACTGAGGAGATACAAGAGTTACAGTCACAGCAGCATACGGAGGTTATGCAAAAAATTGGTTTCGAGGAGTCAGAGGAGGAGGTTATTTCTACAAGTGAGATAAAGGAGATCTTAGGAATGTGGGAGAGAGTTTCACAGTTCGTGGAAAAGAAACACCCAGAAAAAGTTGCAACAGGTCGTGCATCTGATCTTTTTAATGACACTTGCCTAACTCATTTCCGGAACATTCTGAGGAGGGAGGAAGAAACAAACCTCCTTGGACATGTTTTTTTCTGAACGGCCTACAGGTGAAAGCGAGAAAAATGTAGCGAAAAAGGCAAAGACCAGTGAGGATATCTAATTTATTTATTTACATTCTCTTTTTTGTTTTTGTACAATAAATATTTGTCATTTATAAATACGTTTTTATTGTTCAAAAGCACGTAACAAAAATAACTGGGGTGACATTTTGGGGGTTGGAACGGATTAATGGTAGTTCAATTGTTTTGAATGGGGAAATTTGCTTCGAGATACGAGTAATTCAAGATACGAGCAAGGTTGCGGAACGAATTAAACTCGTATGTCGAGGTACCACTGTATAACAATACGGAACTCACGCGAGGCCCCGTAAACAGAGAGAATAAATACACTTCAGACTCTTTAATTAAAATCCATTGAAGAGCAAGAATTATTCCAGCAGCCACGTTATTCTGGCTCCAAATATCAAACTCAAGGATAAATTCAACAATGAAAATATGACAGTTTAAAAAACTAAAAAACACGCTTTTATTGTAGATCGAACTAAAAATTGAAAAATAAACTATTATTTAAAAAAACTAAAGAACACGCGTTTATACTGAATCGAACTAAAAAGTAAAAAAATAATTCTTAATATAAGAATAAAATGATGAACGAGAAAATTAATGTCATTGGTGTAAAAGCGTGGGGTGCAATTTCGGAATTGAAAGAAGTTAGAAACTATAACAGTTGATATATTTATAGAATACCCTACGCTTTTACCCTAATGACATTAATTTTCTCGTTCATCATTTTATTCTTATATTAAGAATTATTTTTTTACTTTTTAGTTCGATTCAGTATAAAAGGGTGTTCTTTAGTTTTTTTAAATTATAATTTATTGATTCAAAATTTAATCTATAAAAGAACATGAAACACTAAATAAAATATTGAAACAATTCAAATTCATATTACTGTTGCGCGTCTCTTTTGAGTTTTGATTCAAAGTATCAAACTGCAACGTGCAACAATTCCTATATTGCAATTTATTACTCTTAAAAATGATATATTAAGAAATATATATAATAAGATATATTATTATATATATTATATATTAAGAAATGCTCCGTGAGATCTCCTGGCGTAAATGGATGTCATGAATTTTTGATCGAAAGCTTAAAAAGTTCATCAATGCAATGAATTACATCATTGCTTCATGTCGTCACAGGTCTGTCACCAATGACAGTGAAAGGAAAAGGTGATGAATTAATTCATATATGTGTCTTGTACAATTAGCGGAATAATTGTCCCATATTGAATGGTACTCAGATACAATGAAACCCGTAAAGACATGCAATGGATCTACTGAATTGTATTACTGTTAAGACCAAGAATGGTAAGGCATTGAAGTGAAAAGGGAAAGGGGGGCTACAATCAAATCAATTAATCAATATCCTAAAAGATTCATTGAATTGATGAAACGGTTATCCTGTATCGAATAACATTCAAGCACAATTAATTCTACTCTAAAGAGTAGGGTGGGATATTGTTTTATGTCGTAATGACCCTCTTATTATCACTAAACGTGATAATAAAAGCGAAATGAAAAAGGTGAAGCCATTAATAATAATGTCTATGACTTAATAGACACTGGAGTACATATTATAGGTCATACATGTATAGGCGAATTCAATTATATATATATATATATATATAGATATATATATGTGTTGATTTATATCATTATTTGTTTTATACTGAGTTTTTCCTATTGATTTTTATATGACAGTTATTTAATTCCATGGAGCGTTTTTTCACAATTGATATATTTTACTATTGTTGAATATTGATAATAACCTTTCTTATTGTTGCAATTATTATTTTTTATAGTTTAATCAAGCGTGATCAAATAAATTGAGTTCATTTATGTACAAAATATATTTCTTTTGTACATATACAAATTTCAATGCTATGTATTAATTTTTTTTGAAAATAGCCACATTACCATTTCTTGCTATTCAGATTAAATTTCTTTTATTGTACCTACTTTTACTAAACTTAGTAGTAAAAACTATAAAAGGGCTTATGGTGACCAAATCTCGTATTTTTGAATCATTTGTTGTCTCATTTTTCCTATCTCCAAATGCAAGAACTTATATCAGAATATTTCAATATCAGTATATATAGCTCAATAAGTCGACAGTATATATTCACAATCTCGAATTCGTGCCCTCCGTTGTCGAGTCATTAGTTACAACCCTGATGACTCCGTGTAGAGGGGTTGATGCACGCTAAATCCGTCCGCTGTCTTGGAGTGGTAGTTTAGAGAGTGAGGTTCCATCTCGGTGACGTCCTCCTCACTTCGTGAGGGACCAATACGCGGCTCTACTATCACCTTGGGGATTCTTTAAGATAAATAATTAATTCAATCAACTTTCACCGAAGGTAATTAAACGTGATTATGCAAATTAAGTTTATAATATAAATTCTGTATTCAGTTTTGGGAGTTAGTAAAGTCAGAGTTCATGAAGAGAAAATCTAAGATTGTTAAATTGAGAATTGAAGATTACCTAAGTGGGATCGCTCGGATGCGTGGTGATCAAGTCGACCATTAGTGTACAAGGCCACAGCTATAGGATTTTGGAAGTACAAGAGTTCAGGTACGGTGCTTCTTATTTAAATAGAGAGTAAATTGTTAGACGCGTCCGAATTAGAAACGAGCTAGTATAAGTTATCGTAGAAATTAGTTGAATGTCTGTAAATATTATCTCCATGCTAACTGGTCTCACCTTCACGCTCTAAATACTGATCAAAACTATCTTAATTGGATTATTATTGTGTCTGTGTTGATGATTGTGACATATAAATGATTTTAGGGAATCATGTCGTCTGATCAATTAGTTCCTCCCACACTTCTAGCCGGGTCCGAGTATAGACAAGGGAGATTAGAGAGAAGTAGGAATAGTTCCCTATCGTAACCGAGGTTCAAAATTAAAATGTCCTATCATTGATAGCCCTCATATTGCTAATCATATTGCCTCATATTGGAACGTTAATAACTTAGCCCATAAATGAGATAAAAATTATTTCAATGGGTATATTTTTTGAGCCCAGAAATTTTTTTATCTTTGCGTTAAGAAAAATTAAAAATGCTGTGGTCGCTCACATTTAATGTTTTGAATCGAGGAAGATATACTTTTGATTATATATCATCCTATTCATACAGATATTTATGTTGATTTATAATAATATGAGACATCAAAATAATAAGAACAGAGGTACTAATTTGTATTCATCTGAAGCACCACCTTCCCCTTCTCTTAAAAGAGAGAAAAAAATCTAGATCTCTGTATCATCTCGCACACTCCCAGAAACAATTGTATCCATTCTAGTACAAGATTAATTGTAGGAATTAGGAGCGAATATTCGTATTTTTCTCGATTCAGCCTCACGGGAGTAGGCGGATATTGCTCGCTTTCTTGTGTGTGGAAAGTCGTTAATTAAAAGGGGTACAAAAGTTGCCTTGAAAGAAAGGGGGGAAAAAGGGAGAAAGCAGGAGCGTAATCTTGAGTAACTCCCGCGTCTCGTCTCGGTTTTTGTTTTGATTTTTCTTGACTCTTCTGGCTTTATTCTTAAGTAGGTCATCCAATAGCAGCGGTCATGCGCACTGTCTCGTGGTGGAAACACAAGGAAACAGATTGCGTCCGCTCTTTGGAATTGATTTAACGATTTGTCATAGCATTTGGAGTACGTGTTCCTTCAAACCCACTCTGAACTAAACAAACACATACACATATAGATAAATTTGAGTTGAGAATACCTGTTAATATAAAATTTCTAATGGGTGACTTATTTTAGTATTTTTTGTTAAAAAATACACTAAGCGATCAATCTAGTCGAATAATAGGATTTTCAAGAACTTCTCTTGAATTTTAAATATAATTCAAATATATTGAATTCAAATATATTTGAATCCAATATTCAAATACAGAAAAGTTGGTACAGTAAAAAAAATGCCAAACAATGATTATAAATGAATATTACATATTCTTTAGGATTTACAGTCAAGATTAATTGAAAGACACTAGAGATTTTCACAAACATAAATGCAATAAATATCAATAAGAGGCCGTGGCTTGGTAATTACCATTGCAGAACTAATATATTACCCGAGAGCTGGTATAAATTTTTTGTACCGCACCATATAGGTGGATACCAATTGCTATAATGTAATTCTGACGCCCAATTGCCTCCCCAGAGGAAAATTTAGAAGAATTTATTTTTGTGAGAGCACCCATGCCAAACTAGTAGTCTAAAGATATATAACATGGCGCATAATCATACGACGTGGACGCTGTGAATTTTTTGCATCATGAAAATCCACCGACTAGGGGGTCGGGGTCAAACCCGCAAACTTGGCCGCACAAGGCCAGCGCCTAACCAACTAAGCCACCCAGGTGGCTATTTCACAAATATTGATAGATAACTAAGAAAGTATTTGTAAATCTTTCTGAATTTAACATGCGGAAATTCTTTAAGCGAATGAATTTTTGTCCTTAAAAAAATCTGAGTCATTTTTATTTCGCTTGTAATAATGGTTAAAAGAACTTGTAAGTAGATATGATTAAAATGATTTCAAATAAATCTGTTTATGTGCAGAAATTTGTTTACAAATTTTTGTTTATGATTTCCATCATATATATATATTGCTTTACATACAGTAAAATACGCTTAACGCGAAAACGCTTAAGACGAGATATCGGTTTACAAGAAATAATACAATAGTTCCGACAAACTACTGTGTATTTTCATGCATTTTTTCTTTGAACACGAAACAAAAACCGCTTAACACGAAAATGTTTTCCTTCAGAGAATGAACAAAATACGGAAAACGCCAGTCGGATTGGACTGTCTTACCGTATCCTCTGAAGAATTCGTTGTAGAAGATGTATACCAATGTGTGTACAGCCCCAATTATGGAAGACAAAGACATTTTGGAGTTTGCTCAAAGTTAAAAAAATATCATTTATGCAGATTCCGAGTGAGTGAGTGAATATTAACGTCCCACTGTTCAGCTACACGAGGGCTTTTGGGGACGGTCCGCGTCATTTTGAACAATGGTCAAGTGACGCAGACGACACCCGAGCTGGCACCCCCCTCTCCTAACTGCCACACCAATGGGAGAACGTTTGAGCTCTCGACAGATTTAACGTGCATCGCTTCCCTACACGGCGGGTCTTCAGTGGTACTGGGATCGAACTCATGACACGCTAGCCATGATCCGATGCCTAGACCACTTGGCTACCGCTGCCACTATGCAGATTTCAAAGGACGAAAATGAAATGAATAATGCAGCTCTTGTTCCCACAACATCCGAAATGAAGAACTTCATGAAAAGCATGCGGAGTGATTTAGACGCACATTTCAATGGTGAAATGAAAAACAAAATGGACGATATCGAACCATTTGTTGACTATTTGATGCCAAAAAAATACAAAGAAAAATATCAGATTATTTTCTAAAAACTCAGTAAATGTTTTGTTTTTCAAAAAATTGAAATTTTTGTATTAAATTTCATAAAGTTTTTTTCCTTTTGGTTCTTTTTAAATACATGCACATATACATATTTATGTAAATAAAATGTTCAACAAATTTAATTTTCTTGAATATGTTTATTTTTTACAATATCTTTTACACGAAAAAATATTTCAGTCCCTTGAATTTCATGTTAAACGAGATTTTCATTGTATATAAATCTGTTTATATACGGTTGGTCATGAAATTAATTACAGTTGATTAGTTTGTAAAAAGCACGATAAATATATTTCCTAAGTATTTTGAGAAAGAATTTGTTCCGAAAGTCTTCTATTGTAGGGATTTAATTGACGTAGTGGTGTATTATATATATATTCCAAAATAAAAAAATGCGATTAAATTTTTATCAATTCATATATATTATATAACTTTTTAAATGAATAATTCATTAATTTCAAATAGGACACACACATACATAAAAAGAAGGTTCAACTTATACCACTTCCTAGAATAAATCGGTCTCAGAATCAATTTTGAAAAATAGTTTAACCTACTTTCTTATAACTCATTTTTATTTCTCATCTTAGGAATTTGTTCTTTTCCATTCCTTTTTTGAACCGAGAAAGTTAGAAATTTCGTAATATATATATATATATATGTTCTGAAAGTAGTTATAGAAAAATGAAACCCTCACAAAAAGATTCTAGTTAAATCTACGTTTAGAAAGTTATATTGAAAAAATTCAGTTTTGTTTGTAGTTTTAATAATTTTAGTAAACTCTGCTGTATAACGAATGCTTTACATCGTACTATAATTTGAAATTGACTAAAGATATTTTGCGACATATTTCGTATTCAAAATGTATTATTCGACAAAAATTGACTTAATTTTCATTTCAATGTAAAGCAACACGAAGGACTAGTAGTTTTGAACACTGTTTAAGTGACGAGGATGATGCCCGAGATGGCACTGCATTCAACCAAACTTCAACACCACGCCCTCTAAGGGAGTTTGTAAGTCACATTATTCAGCTACTAGAGGGCTTTTGAACCTCGTAAATTTGAGCCATGGGCAAGTGACGAGAACGACACCTGAGGTGGCACTCTCTCTCCTATCTCGCACATCACACCAACGATAGGACGTTTGAGCCTCGACAGATTTAACGTACATCGTCCCCCTCTGCACGGTGGGTCTTCAACTGTACTAGGCTGGAACTCATGACACGCCGGCCACGAATCCGTTACCTTGACCCCTAAGCTGCCGCGCCATTTCAAGTGAGTGAGAGAATATTAACGTCGCACTGATTAGCAACACGAGGGCTTTTTGGCGACGGTCCGCGTAATTTTGAACCATGGTCAAGTGACGCGGACGACACCTGAGCTGGCATCCCCCTCTCCTAACTACCACACCACACCACACCAACGGGAGGACGTTTGAGCTCTCGACAGATTTAACGTGCATCGCTCCCCTACACGGTGGGTCTTCAGTGGTACTGGGATCGAACTCATGACACGCTAGCCATGATCCGATGCCTAGACCACTCGGCCACAGCGGCCGTCGCCGCGCCATTTCAAGGTGAAGACTTTAAGCAATGGTCGACACCAGCCAGCACCAGGACTCAACATAAAGTACCTTGCATTAGTTAGAAATACAGAATCAGGAAAAAATTCAATCAACAAGTTAACAGATTTGCTGAGTTGATTTAAATCTTATCTCTATAATAGAGCAACATGTGAACAAAAGCCTCCCTTCTTCCGTACCACACTAACTTGAGAATTTGATATTCACTATGAAACCAGTATATTAGATACTCTGCAATTTTTGAAGTATGTTTTATTGGAATATATATATCTTAACTCAGTGGCGCAACAGCCCATGAAGGCCAAGGCCTGCTGTGCCCATCTGAGTATACGTGACCTTGGGTCTTAGGTACATGAGCAGATGTTCCGCTCAGGTGGTCAGTCTTTTGCGAAATCCCTATTGTTAAGTTTCAAAGCAAGCCTGGTACTCATTTATCGACCCACTGAAGGGAAGAAAGGCCGAGTCGGCCTTGCCCAGCCCGGGGTTTGAACCTCGGACTTGTGGTGTGGAAGCGCAATTCACTACTAATCAGCCACTGGGCTTCCTATATATATAGTATAATAAAATAAAATAAAACCATTAGTGAGAAAGTTGTATTTACACAAGCCCCCCCCCCCAAAAAAAAACAAAGAAAAAAAGAGGAAGAGGTTGGATTTTAAGAAACATAACAATTAAAGATACAGGAATAGTTTTTGGCCTAAAATGGAGACCGATTATAATTTTTAAAGCTGTCGCTGAATTAGACCAGCGAATTAGGGTTAAGCTGCTTTATGGTACCACCTTCTACGTACAACAGAAATTTTCGACATAATAGAAAAAGTAGTGCCATGTTGAAAAATTAGGCCTATTTCTATCACACGTGGATGTAACACCAGACAGTAAAATAAAATAAAAGTATCAATAGAGAAGAATAAAGCTTCTCTCAAGTGAAGAATATTAAGAAAAAATTCTATACGAAAAACTAGGATAAAAACTTACATGAAAAAATACTAACTATAAGGATATAATGAAGTCAAAGCATCTTATATATATATATTTGTATGTATATTTATATAACCATACTTATGAAGAACGATTTTTTACAAACATTCTTAGAAACATGATCATAATTAATACGCTAAGAAATTTTGCATTGTAGAAAATCAAAAAGCATTAAAGGGTAAAGTTAAGAGATTACCAAGGATATGTGTAGCCAGTACGAAACAAAAACAAAGTGAAAAAACTTAGTTTTAACTGCTATATATAACCTACTTCCTCTATTCTGTGTTAATAGTATAGAACAAAATAAAAAGTAAAATATAATATATTGAGCTGTTTTATTCTATAAAAATTACTGAGGGGCACACGCATCATATTTAAAATTTGGGAAAATTCTCTCTCTCGAAGAAAATGAACAATCAATGAATTCAGAGAATAGATTTATTATGCATCCTATTTGAGACACTTATAAAAATGTTGAATTATGAATGGTAAAAAATCTATTACAATACTCTAAGAATAGCCGTCCATCCGGTATAGTGACGCTGACTGCGGTGCCGTAGGGACTGAGTTCAAATCCCGGAGAAGGCATGGATGTTTGTGTTGTAAGCCCCCATGTGATACATTGTGTGGTGCACGAGGTTTATAAATGTTCGCAATAAAACAAAAATACTCTTAGAATGTTTTTTTTAAAAAAAGAACTGTAAAGGTTTAAATATATTTAAAAAAATACTAAACATATGTTGAATAATTTTTAATTATTTGCTTTAAATTCCATGTTATTCGCATTTTTCAAAAACTTATCTTTTTACTTAAGACCCAAACTTTCGTAAGTTCTTCGCCGTGTGAATGGAACCCATCTGCATGAGAGGTTAACGTGCTGTGTGTGTGTGTGTCAATAAACGTTGATACCAACTATGTTAAGTAGAATATGGCAACAACTGTATTATCACATTCAACGTAAGTTGTGTGACAGTAATTACATGTAAAACCCTGTAAAATATGTAAATAGAATGAATTTTTTTCTGTATTCTTAAGTATATTTATTAGGTTCTTTTTTCCTGAATTAATCATAGTTTTTTTTTCTTTTACCGCACTTTGAAACCTTGGAGGGAATTATGAATAACTCTGTACATGTGATTTATTACGTGTTCGTTATTACTGATAAATTCTCTATATTTAAGGAACATTTAGAAATTTTCTTGTTACGACAAAACAACAACAAAAATTTTGCACTCTATACAAACTTATATAAGCAGAAATGTAGTCTTAGAAGTACTCAAGTACAGAACCTATCTCATTCAGAGAAAATGTGCGCAAGTGTTTCTCAACTATTTTGGAATCCACCGCGCGCGCGCGTTTCATTAGTTTCCTCTTAATAAATGCATGGAAATCGCTTCAGCGCATTAGAAAAACAGCTCCACCTCGGAAAATATTCGAGGCAATTGCCTCGCATCAACTAATAGTGGATTGAAACAGGAACTGTTTCCCGGAGGAAATATTTAACCGAAAGAGATTACCCCGCACAAGAAGCCGTTTCTTTTGAAAGCGGAAGATTCGTTTCCTAATCAAAGGTCTTTTGCAGATGGGAGCTTAGGTTTCAAAAGAAGGTGCTTTCAGAAGAAACTTTGACGAATGGAAAAGTTGACTGTTGCTCTGGCTTAAGTTTAGGGTCCTCTAATTACTTCTTAATTGGATCTCTTGTGTTTGCAATTAATTTTTAAGCCGTATTTCCCAGAAGCATAGTCAGTTTGTTACACTGGATGATTACGATGGTATGATGAGATATATTCCATGGTGCTGTCGTCTCCGATTATACAGGGTGAACTAAAAGTCTTGCCCGAATTATAAAAATTCATAACAAAATAACCATTTAATATAATTATATGACTTTTGTATCATTGGATAGGTCAGTTTTAGTAGTTCCTTTTTGGGTAGTACGGGGCGTGAATGCTCCTTTAAGAGTGACTCAGTAGAGCATTTTTAAAGAATACATCACACTTTTTGGCTGAAATGGTAAGGATTGTAAAGAAAGCCCAATGTGTGTTTTGGTTTCACGAAACGAAATCGACCTGTGTGCATATTTCGACATGTTATAAAAGCAAACTTCCTATTGTAAAATCAATTAAGCAATGGGATGAAATATTTAAGGAAACAGGCAGCGTTAAGGATCTTCCCAGAAGTGGCAGGCCTAGTGTGAGTGAAACAACTGTTGAACACGTTCGGCAATCGTTTCGACGGAGTCCTACTAAATCAACTTGCCAAGCATTACGTGTATTTCAAATATCGCAAATAGTTTGGTAAGAAGTATTCCTAACCGGCATTCATTAAATACTTATGAAATGTAAAGGCCTTATCACACGTACACGTTTGGGGCGATTTTCTTTCCAATTCCGAACAATTTCTACCTAGTTGCCATAGCAAGGGCTCCGAACAACTTTTTCCCAGTGAGCTGAAATAGTTGTTCTAAATAAAAGTTGCTTGAAATTCCAGCCAATGGGTTCTTTGGCGCCTTACGTCATAAACAAGATGGCGGTAAATGATGGTAGCTTCGGTTTCGTCAAACGTATCAGATATGGCGTATAATATTTTAATGGTGTATAATATTTTAAACAGAATGGTGCTTTATTTTTGTTCACGCCCATCAACAAAAGAGAGAACGAAATAAAAGAAATAATATTGGATGTTCGTTTTCCGAAACAGAAAAATCGGCGATTAATTTTTCAATGTGGAGATAGAGCACGGCTGATGTCAGAGCATGTCGTTTTGCTTACGGCAACCCTTCACCCTCAGCTGTGTAAAAAATTGTCCCAAACGGTTGCTCCAAATATGCGTGTGTGATAGAGCCTTAAGAGGGAAAGGCATGTTAAAAATCTCTTTATATGAGTTGTGATACCGTTTACACATTCTCTGAGCACCCAGAGGTGCACATGTTGAAATTTGCTGAAGTAAATGTACTTATAAAAACTCATAACAATACTTATGATGTAGTCAAACAAACATATATCTAATTATAATAGTTTGAGCATAATAAATATTTATAATCAGAGAAAAAAAAGACTTTTGAATAACCCTATATGTTAACTATGAGCCCTGATATATCTTGTGATCATAATCTCAAATTAACAGTACAGCAATATTTCATTCGAGTTACGGGTTAGAGTGCTTATTCTAACGAGCAATGAGATTGCCAAATAATAAACGAAACAATATCTTATTGTTCAGCCTTTCATCCCTTCGGTGCGTCGATTAATGAGAACCAAGTTTGCTTGGAAACTAAACCCTGGGAGTTTCCCGTCAGACTGACCACCTGACCGGAACATCTGCACATGCACCTCAGCGCTCAAGGTCACGAAAACTGAGATGGGCACAGTAGGTCTTTGCCTTCTATGGGCTGTTGTGCCACTGAGTTTAGTTTAGTTTAGTATATCCTACATTCCCAATTGCCTAGCCCGTTTAAATTTTGAATGTTGTTATACTTCTGTGATAAAAATTACATCGATTTTGTGTATTTAATCGAGTAGCAGGGAATTGTTTTTGAATATTTACCTTTGAATTGTGTGTTTTAACAACCGGTAGAATTCTTATATATACAGGTATAAATCAAAATAATAGGAGCCCCTGTGAAAAAATGAAAACTTTTTATAAGTAAGGGGTTGGGCTACTTTTGTCCTGAATGGCAGCTTGTATTCGAAATGGGATTGACAAATGGAGATCTTGAACAAAGTTCACCTGAATTCGCACCTATTCCTCATGCAAGGCCGTCTCGAGATGAGATGGTGCGCGAAGAGGAGGCAACCGAGAATGGACTTTGTTCTCTAAAAAAACCCTCAGACACTTCAAATTATAGGGTCAATTCATTCAGACTCTTCAAATTATAGGGTCCATAGCCAATACCCCTCCTTTTGCTTTTGAGTTGCGAAGTTTTAATAAACACCCCATGACTCAATTTATTCGGAAGACTTATATATTCATGCTATATTTAATTGAATTTCATAACTTGATTGATAGATTTAAAAAAATTGAGTCGAGTTTGGCAATTTCAGTGATAGTAATATAGCGGTTGATTGTTTGATTGTAGTTTAACGTCGCAGTAAGAAGCTACACTAGGGATATCGGCCGTGGGCCTGTTAATTTTGAACCTCGGTCGGTCAGGTAACGAGAACGACTCTAGAGGTGGCACATCACTCTAAAAACTTCCTCGAGGGTTTTGAGCCTCAATAAATTAAGTATGTATGAATTTCTTCACTCGTCGAATCTTTTGGGATATAGGATTTGAACCTTCGATTCAAACAGAAACATAGCCGGCCACAAATTCATGACCTTAACCGCTTGAGTATCGAGGTAGCATTATTTTACGAATTTTATACTCCATTTCATTAAAGCTAATTTTGTAGGAAGCTTTGTTAAATTAATCTTGTTAATTAAATTAGTTATAAAATTAAGCTTTTTAGCCTCAGTTTAATTAGAAGGAAACTTTGTTAAATTAAGGCAATAGCATTGCGGGACGAAAGCTGACGTGTGAGATGAATGATAATTTTGATAATAACTGAAATGATAATTTTCGTCACAATTTCGGGACAAATAGAACAATAATGCCTGATGCTAATTTAATTAATTTGCCCGAGCTCATCATTTATCTGATTTTGATATTCATTCATTCAAAAACGAGTCCATTTAATTTTTTCTTATTGCCTTTAATAAATATTTTTGCCGATAAGAATGTTTTTTCTTTTCTTAAACAGCAATTTGAAAAAAAGATAATTCTCGTCGATGAAAGTGCTAGATTGCAAAATTCAGCTGTCAACTTCAATGGGGATGAAAATCCTATGTTAAAATAAAAACTTTGATTGATTTTGAATTTGTTTTCATTTTTGGCTAAAATTAGGTTCTAAAATATGTTTCATTACATTAAAAAATGATTTTTTTGCTGATTTTTTTAAAAACATGTGTGTTTTAAGGGGTTAATAAACATAATGCTACTGTATAGTTAGAGAAAGTTCTGAGTTAACCGAAATGAACTATTATTTCTTTGACAATGTATATACTGATTTACGACGCGTAAAGCTGGTATTTATTTTTCCTCTTCAACCACCGCGAATCGAAAAGAAATATTTTATAACGGCTCCAGCTTCCCCCAGAAGAATCTGATCCATCCATTTCAAAGAGTAAGAAAATTTTTGATTTATTACACTTTTCAAATCTGTAAAGAGCCGACGCAACCATCATTCTCCTGCACGAGAAATGAGAATATTCTCAGAAATATTTATCGTCATAAGCACGTTGAGTTTATTTATTTTTTATTTTTTATTTTCCATAAATTTTTAAAAGAAAAATATCGAAGAATTTTGCATGGTTAAGAATTGATGTTACCAGTATTGATTTATACCAAATTTCGTTTTACTAATACTGATATATATAAATAAATATATATATATATATAACCCATAAATATTCATAAATAGTTATAATCCTAAGTATAACCAGTCAAGAGAGTAAGAAAAGTTAGCCACAGAAGTACAATAACAAACTTTTGGCCTTAGGAACCAAGATTGCAGGTTTAAACAAAGTTTTTTTTACTAATTAACCTTCACCTGTAATTTGCATATACACTGGACCATAGGGAAAATGAAGAAATAGTAAGAAACGGGTAAGTAGTACAGATAAAATTCATAGTACTATTAATATATAACGATAAAATTTAATAGCCTACGTAATTACTAGTATAGAGTTAAAATCATTTGAGCTGAAATTTTCTATACATAGGGGGGTAACAATATGATAATTTAATAACAATTAATTTAAATTGAGTTAAATTAATTATTTAAGAATTACAGATACAGTCATGTTGGCTTCAATTTTAGTGACTTGGGTCAAAACTTTAAAAATTTTTTTTCTTACGTTGCAAAGCTGAACAGTTGAACTGAAATTTTATATACATGATTGTTTTGGATGACAATGCGATACTTTAATGATAATTAACAAAAATTGACTGCCACTTAATGTTGTGATTCTGTCATATGTATATACATATTTATAATTATTTTAACTATTTAATAAAAAGTAACTAAAATAAATTTTTTTGTTGATCTGAGTAGGAATTAACTTAAATTTTTTTTTATATTACTTGTTATAAGACAAGTTAGACTTGTTAAGTTTTATTTTACTATATTAAAGACATCTTACTCAAAATTACCATTTATAAGATTGGTTGTTTATGAATGTCGTACTTTGAATCACAACATGAGGGTTTTTTAGGATGGACATAATGATTTTGAATTACGATCAAATAGTTAGGATGATATTTGTATTTGCATCCCGCTCTCATAACTTCTACACACCACAATTATGAATACTAAAGCGCAATACAATTTTAATATAAATCAACCTCTCTATGCGACAGGGGGACTCGAGCATTTAGTCGAATGTCTCTGTTTGGGTTATGAACTTGTGGCCTTGAAAACTGGGCTACCTCGGCC